>MUZC01000549.1:170919-221300 GCA_002072015.1 Radix auricularia | reverse complement strand
GTTAGGATGTGGTGGATAGGGTAGGATGTGGTGGATAGGGTAGGATGTGATGGATAGGGTAGGATGTGGTGGATAGGGCAGGATGTGGTGGATAGGGCAGGATGTGGTGGATAGGGTAGGATGTGGTGGATAGGGCAGGATGTGGTGGATAGGGCAGGATGTGGTGGATAGGGTAGGATGTGATGGATAGGGTAGGATGTGGTAGATAGGGTAGGATGTGGTGGATAGGGCAGGATGTGGTGGATAGGGCAGGATGTGGTGGATAGGGCAGGATGTGGTGGATAGGGCAGGATGTGGTGGATAGGTTAAGATGTGGTGGATAGGTTAAGATGTGGTGGATAAGGTAGGATATGGTGCCTCCTCAGAAAGTTGGGAAAGCCCACCATATATGGATGGTACCGGGGAAAAAATACCCGGAGCGGACCAAAATCAACCCTACTGCCTTGTAGGAAGTGGAGGGATCCACAAAATCTAGGCACCTGACCCGAACAAAGTCAGCTTCCCATGGCGCTGTGAGGAGCAACCCCCTAAATGGTTGCCGTGCAAAGAAACAAAAACAAATGCGGTAACTAAAACAACAAAGGGAGAGGCAAAAGATATTTATGTCCTGGGAGAGGATGGATCACTAGACTAGGAAAACTTAACGCCTAATAGTGACAGCTAAAATATGTACGCTGTTAGGCCGACAACCTTTATCTCTACCAGGACCACCACCGCCATCGGAGCTTGGAATGTCCGCACGATGTATGAAGCTGGCAAAGCTGCACAAATATCCACCTAGATGAGGAACTATTAGGTCACCATTCTTGGAATCAGCAAAGCAAGATGGTCTGGATGGGGCCAGAAGAAATTACTCTCAGGGGATATAGTGCTATTTTCGGGATATGAAGAAGACGATGCCATGGTGCTATCAAGTGAAACACAAGGAGCTCTCATTAAATGGGAGGCGCATGGACCTAGAATTCTCTTAGCAACCTTTCAGACAAAGAAATGTAGTATCAACTGAGATGTCATCCAATGCTACGCACCAACCAATGAAAGCGCTGAAGAACTTTATAATAGAGTAATGTCAAGCGTTCCCCCGAATGAGCATTGTCTTCCTCGTGGGAAACTTTAATGGCCAGATTGGCAGTAACAACACAGAGAATGGAGATGTTATGAGGCTGGAAGGGATAGGCGAGGTGATTGAGAGATTTGCGGACCTATGTGTCAGTGCAGACCTGGTCATAGGGGGATGTATTTACCAGCACAAGAGAATACATAAAGCTTGGGTCATACAGGACATGAGAACCATGAACCATGAATGTATTGTGCAAAAAGTCAGGTAATAACTCCAAGGTGTACGTGTAAAGAGTGGAGCTGATGTTGCCTCAGACCACCATCTTCTTGTGGCCAGGCTGAAATTAAAGCTAAAAAGACACTACAACCAGCAATCAACACAAAGGTTTCTCTGCAACACTTCCCTCCTGATAGACCAAGCCAAACAGGAAGAATTTCAGATCAGACTGTCTAATAAGTTCCAAGCACTACACGAAATACATGAAAACGTGACCACTGAAGAAAAGTGGCAAGGCGTCAAATAATCTGTCCAGTCAACTTGCCAATGGGTTTCAAGAAACAGGAAATGTGCACACAAAAAATGGATAACGACAGATACACTGACGATAATAGAAGAAGGGAAAATAAAGAAAGCATAAATTAACAACAGCCTTACACGAGCGCAGAAATCAAATTCCCAGAAAGAATTTGCAGATACAAATAAGAAAGTCAAGAAAAACTTCAAGAGGGACAAAAGAATTTTGTTGAGACACTTGCTAAAGAGGCAAAAGATGCATCTCACCAGGGGAACGTGAGGAAATTGTTTGCTACCATTAAGACAATGTCTGGGAAATGTAACAATGCAGAGAGATCGTTGAAGGATGAAGAGGGAAACACCATATCAAATGAAGAGTAACAGAGATATAGATAGAACTAGCACTTTGAGGAACTTTTAAACAAGCCGGAACTAAGGAATCCACCAGATATCCAACCAGTTGACAATATATACTGCTAATTGACTGCAAAATATTAGCATATATATATATATGGCAATAGCCAGCATCCACAAAGACGAGACTATCTATAAGCTAGGAGATTTCAATGTTAGAGTGGAGAGCGACCACGAAGCCTGGCCCACCTGCCTTGGACTCGTTGGGAGAGGAAAGTTAAATGACAATGGACAAAGGCTTCTGGAATTGTGCAGCTCACGAGGCTTGCGTGTGACCAACACTTTCTTCAAGTGCAAGGATATACACCAAGTATCTTGGAGACACCCTCGATCCCATCAATGGCACCAGCTGGACCTCATTATCACCAGGCGTGCACAACTAGCTGGCGTCCTACTCACTTGCAGCTATCACAGTGCCGACTGTGACACGGATCACTCCCTTGTCGCCAGCAAAGTACGAATAATGAGGAAAAACTCGTACCACACCAAGAAAAAGGGAAGTCCACCCATCAATACCTCCTGCATGAAAGACCCTGAAATAACGCAGCTGTTCACAGACAAGGTGAAGGAAAGTCTCTCAAAGACGTCCCCATGTGTCACCATCGACTCCAAATGGACGCATCTGAGAGACACAATCTATACATCCGCAATACAAGCCTATGGCGCAAAATCTCACAAAAACACTGACTGGTTTGATAAACATTGGGATGAGATGAAACCTGTCACTGAAGCAAAAAGGAAAACTCTTATGGCCTTTACAAGGAAAAGCCTACACCCGACAGGTTGCACGCCTTAAAAACAGCCAAGTCACTTGCCCAAAAGGTTGCACGTAAATGTGTCAATACCTACTGGCTTAAGCTCTGTTCCAGTATACAATCAGCTGCAGACATGGGCAATGCAAAAGTCATGTACGAAAACATCAAAAAGGCAACTAGCCCCTTGACGTCACAAGTTGCTCCCCTAAAGTCCAAAAGTGGAGAAATTATTCAAGACCAGGCAGCACAGCTAAAACGGTGGGTTAAGCATTATCTGGAATTGTATTCAACAGTTACCACAGTCTCCTGTGGACCTTACAAAAGCATTTGATTTTGTCAGTCATAACGGGCTATTCCAAATACTGGCAAAAATTGGCTGTTCCTCTCACCTACTTGCCATCGTCAGACAGTTTCATGAAAATGTGCAGGGCACAGTGCAGTTCGATGGAGCTACGTCAGAAGCCTTTCCAGTCAGCAGCGGAGTTAAACAAGGTTGTACACTCGCACCAACACTCTTCGCAATATTCTTCTCTGTACTTCGATAAGCATTCAAGGATAGCAGTGAGGGAATCTGGTTACATACCAGAGCTGATGGAGGACTTTTCAACACTGCCCGCCTCCGAGCCAAGACCAAAACGACGGATGTCCTAATTCGAGAGCTACTATTTGCGGATGATGCGGCACTAACAGCACATACAGAATCTGGTTTGCAACAACTCGTGTCAAGCTTCTCCAATGCCTGCAAAGAATTTGGTCTGCAAATCAGCTTGAAAAAGACAAACATCATGTCCCAAGACACTCGACCTCCTCCTACCATAAATATCGATAATGAAAACTTGGAGGTTGTGGACAGCTTCACCTACTTGGGATCCAAGGTCTCCAATACACTATCCATTGAAGAAGAAATAAACAGCAGAACTGGCAAAGCAGCTGCAACAATGGCTAAACTAAATAAGCGGGTCTGGCAAAACACCAAGCTAACGGAGAAAACCAAACTGTGCGTCTATCGAGCCTGTGTCATCAGTACACTACTATATGGGAGCGAGACATGGACCACTTATATATCACAAGAGCGCAAGCTTAACAGCTTCCATTTGAGATGCCTGCGTCGCATCCTTGGTATTAAATGACAAGACAAAGTGCCTAATAGTGAGGTCCTAACGCGTGCCAATACCCAAAGCTTGTTCTCAATTCTTAGTGAAAGACGCCTGAGGTGGCTAGGACATGTCAAAAGAATGAGCCCCGGCCGCATCCCGAAGGACCTCCTATATGGTGAACTTGCTTCAGGAAAGAGGAAAACAGGTCGCCCACGCTTGCGATTTAAAGATGTCTGTCAAAGGGACATGAAAGCAGCCAAAATACATACAAGTGACTGGGAGTGTAAGGCAGAAGACCGATCTACGTGGCGCACAGTTGTCAAAGAGGGCGTCATAGTAGCCGAGGAGCGAAGAATGGAGGAGGCTGCAGACAGAAGAGCTAGGAGAAAGGCCAAAACATTTGGAAGCACAGAACTCGTGTGTAAAAACTGTGGCAAAGACTGTCACTCAAGGATAGNTATATATATATATATATATATATATATATATTTATACATATATGCAGAACATATTAGCAGGGCAATTAAACAACTCAGAAATAAAAAGGCTGCAGGACCTGGAAACCAGTTTGGAAATGCTACACCCTCTGTTCATGACGATACGGGAAGAAGAGCAAGTTCCTTCCTATCGGAAAGAAGGATACTTTATCAAGGTCCTGCACCGAACAGATAGCAACACTTTGCATCATTCTGGAGCACTCACAAGAATGTAACCCGCCTCTCTATGTCAATTTTATTGACTATGAAAAACGCTGTGGGTGCAGATTGCTAAGACATTATGGGCTGCCGCAGAAGATTACTGATATAATCAGAAACGCGTAAAGTATGAAGATATCAACTGCTGAGTTGTCCATGGTCAACAGGTGACAGATGCTTTCCAGGTGAGGAGTGGTGTGAGACATTTTTGTTTGCTGTCATCCTTCCTGTTCTTGTTAACCATTGATTGAGTGATGAAAACATCTACACAGCAGAAAAGGGATGACATCCAATGGACGTTGTTGGATCAACTTGATGATCTCGACTTTGTTGATGATCCTACCCTTTTTGCACATACCCATCAACAGATGTAGAAGAAAGCAAACATTGTTCCACCCACTTCTGCTATCATGGGTCTCAATATACACAAGAGTAAAGTCTTCAATTAAAGGTTAATACTTAGTATCATAAGTACATCATCCATCATGCTTGAAGGGTAAGCACTCGAGGAGGTGGACAGTTTTGTTTGCCTTGGCAGCGTGGTAGATAAACACGTTCATGTCAAAATAAGGATTGGGAAGGCAAGAGCAGCCTTCCAAAAACTCAAGGATGTTTGAGTCTCCAGACACCTAAGCAGCATGTTAAAAATACGGATTTTTAACGCTATAAGTAAAGCCTGTGAATTAGACGTGAATAACGACTGCCGTAAACCTGACCACAGTTCAGACCTTTTATTAACAATAGCCTAAGAAGATTCTCACAATTTACTGACCGGACAAAATTAACAACTTGAAACTATGGCAGCGGACAAGGCAGAAGTCAATAGAGCTAGAGATTTTCTGGAAGCGGTGGCGATTGATTGGCCACACGCTAAGAAAACCTCACATAGATAGTGTTAGCGCTATAGAATATAATATGCTATCCTCACATGGATAGTGTTAGCGCTATAGAAGATAACATGCTAGCCTCGCATAGATAGTGTTAGCGCTATAGAAGATAGCATGCTAGCCTCGCATGGATAGTGTTAGCGCTATAGAAGATAACATGCTAACCTTACAGGGATAGTGTTAGCGCTATAGAAGATAGCATGCTAGCCTCACATAGATAGTGTTAGCGCTATAGAAGATAACATGCTAACCTTACAGGGATAGTGTTAGCGCTATAGAAGATAATATGCTAGCCTCGCATGGATAGTGTTAGCGCTATATAAGAAAGCATTCAATCATTGCAAATCACGTGACCATTATTACCTGACATGACCTCTGACACCGGACATAACCACGTGATCGAGTGGATGACAGGCCCCTCAGATGACCACACAGGTCGTCAAAAATAACGTAACAACAACAACATCAAAATAAACCTTGAGAACACATTATTCATGTTCCAGTATTTAAAAACTTAACAAAAGAAGCAAGTGATAAATTTCCGTTACATTCAGAGTCAGTTCTATTTTAAGGACTGAACCGTCAAAAAAAAATACTCATTAATTTTGCTCCGTCCACACACGATGTTTGTGACAAGCAAATGAGCTGGCCTCCGATATAAATCGTTTTGGTTTGCTGCAAAGTTTCTCAACAATATCTCCCACACTATGAATCAGTTTTCATCAGTTGGTGAAAATACGTCATCTGGGATCTCAGTAAGATGGTTGATTATTGATGTCGAACTTTTGACACGCATGCTACTGTCGGCACGCAGAGTTTTATCAGCCGGCACGCGACTAAAATATTACTTCCTTAATCAAACCAGCTAAGCTAAACCCAAATTTTTTTGGTTTCATGTGAGTATTTTCTATAAATGAGTGGGTTTGGGTTGAATTTTAGTTACACAGCCCTAAAAAGGTTCGCCGCCAGGCCGCCAATGTGACTGATCATCTATGTCCTACTAGCATATAGGAATGTAGCATATAGGGTCGGCAGTCATCGTGTGTTTGAAATTTATTTATAACTGTGCGACACCAACCCTAGTGGCATCTCTGATAATGATCCTTTAAATCAGGGGTCGGGAAACCATGGCTCGCGAGCCAGCTTGTGGCTCTCTAAAAAATGTTTCATTAATTGTTTTTAAAGCGCTCTTTTGGTCCCGATATTAATTGCATAAAAAAAACAGCTGTAAAATGTTATTCAAACGAATTCGGAGACGTAATTATTGTTGTTTTAGTGTTGATAGTAGACTACACAAAATGTACACATTTCTTGAATTTTTAGTTTGAAACATAATATATGGCTCTCACAGCATTACTTTTCAAAATATTTGGTGTTTATGGCTCTCTCAGACAAAACGTTTTCCGACGCCTCCTTTAAATTTTCTTCCGCATTTCCATAAAGTGAATTTTGCGCCCCTCGATTTTTTTACTGTTTGCATTTGCAAGGAAAGACGGAGTGTTTGTCCGGCCATGCTGTCAAATGTTGTAAGATTGAAACCATATAAATAGATTATGTTCTGTCCGCACTAGAAAGAAGTTTGAAGTTGATGCTTTTCAAGGGTGATGACATTTGTACAGGCTCACCTCAAGCTTAGCTCGAATTTAAAAACCTTGTATACAAAACCTCCCGACGGAGCCACTTGGCGGAAAAAAGAAGAAGGGGGGGGGGGATAAATCAAGTCAGTATACAGTGAAACCTCTCATAACGAGCATAATTAATTAGTTATAGAGTCTTACTCGCAAAACGAAACAATTTTACCCATACAAATCATTGTAAATATGATAATGCGTTCCATGTTGAAAAAATGTTCATGTCAACAAATTTTATTAACATTTCTTTTTTTAAAAAAACTACTTATGAATTGTTAAAGGGTGTAACAAATTGGAATGTAATTTAGATTTGAAACAAACAAAAAACAGCGTTTTAAAAAAATATGAAAATATGTCAGATAATAAATACTTTTTATCGAGAAAACTGTCTAAAGACATTTGCTTTTGACGACGCTTCAAAATGTGACGAACTTGTGTCGTAGCCCTTTCGTACACAATCTTGACAGTCCCCTTGATGCATCAATCTCCTTAATTTTGTTTTTGTTCTCGTGAATAGTGCATATCGTTGATGTTGACCGATTGTAAGTGCGCACTAGACTATCCACCCTAACACCTTGTTCTCGCTTTGCAATGATTTTACATCTCCTTTCAACAGTTTTTTTTTCTCTCACTCTTTTTATTGTCTTCTAGCACAGGTTATCACACCATGAACAAAACAAAACAAAACAAACAAAACAAAAAAACAAGCAAATACGAATTCTGTCTGAATTCAAAATGTGTTAAAACGAATTATCACACACGAAAACAATTCGTTAAAAGACCGAATGCTGAACATATTCTTACCAATGCACCGGGCGGAAATGCAGGATTACAAATGAATTTCCAGTGGTGGTGGTGTTTTTGGGGGGTTGTTGTCTGTTTTTTTCACTTATCGGATTAACCAACAAAACTTACAGGGAACATTAATTTACCGCGCATTAAATTTTTATCGATTATTTTATATTCACGTTAGCGGGATGTTAACATTTATCACACAAAAAATGGATATTTTACACATTAGTTTTTTGCGTCTGTTTTTGTTTTCTTTTTGTGCACACGAACCAACGAAACTTAGCGCTAGAGGAAACATTTTTTTTTACAACCTTTTGAACTTTGACATTGAGTTCTTCAACCCAAGTGTCCAAATAATTTCTAAGCTGCTAAAATTTTGACCAATTTTTGATTAGCCAACCGATTACTTCACCAGTTTATTTTTCGTCTGGCAATTATTATTTGTTTTTTAAAAAGAAAAATTTTAGAAGTCAAAGACATGAAAGCTTGAAAGTTCTGGTACCTACTTGCTGATTCCATTTTCCCGAACTCACAAACAAAATCGAGCCTGGCTGTGACAGACGGAAGTGACGTAATCATTACGAGCAGGACTGCCGCGACCAGAAACACCAATGAACGAGGACTTGATTGAACAGCTGGTCTCTCCATTTCCTTAACTCTAAGTCTGTCCGTCTACCGTCCGAATTTATGTGACTGTGTATTGAAAAATCCCGGAGATCTGTTTTTTTTCCCTAAAGTCCGCACAACTATGTCAAAGTGACCCGAGGGACAGGAACTTGAACTCTCCGGTATATTGGGATAAATTGTGACTCAGGAAAATGAACGTATTTATGTTTTACTGGAAGGATTGCTTGTGATCGCTTAGGTAATGATGTTTGTGATAGTCCTTGTATATGTAGCACACGTTTCACAGATAGCTGAAAGGTAAAGTGTTGATTTTGTTGGGTTTTTTTTCCGAGTCTCTTTCCTGTTTTTGCTCTAGATCAGACAGCGGCCGTGTGTAACAAAATGTAGTCATCGCATTTAGAGTTGACCATCGTTCCGTGTTGACAGTTAGCAACTTAAAATGATGTGGCCGAGCTCGCTGCACAGTTGATATCTATGACAATAATACGAGCTGGTTCACAGTTTATATCTTTGGCAATGAGGCAAGCTGGTCCACAGTTTATATCTTTGACAATGAGGCAAGCTGGTCCACAGTTTATATCTTTGACAACGAGGCAAGTTTGGTGGTCCACAGTTAATATATTTGACAACGAGGCAAGCTGGTCCACAGTTAATATCTTTGACAACGAGGCAAGCTGGTCCACAGTTAATATCTTTGACAACGAGGCAAGCTGGTGGACAGTTTATATCTTTGACAAAGATACGAGCCGGGTACCAATTTTCATCTATGACGAAACGAGCGCGGTCCACAGATTGTTTCTACGACCATGAGGCCGGCCGTCCAATGAACGCCAAGATCCGTCATTACAGTGCAACATGTCGACGGCGCAGAGTTTCATCCCCCGCACAACACTATAAAAAAAATTTGACGCACTCCGCGCCCGATGTTAGAAATCATCTGGTAATACCCAACCGTCCAATCATTAGCGGACACGCGAAATCTTCATTCCCTCGTCAGCAGCCTCGCTTTCTGGCCCGTCTGTGGTATTATTGGAACCTGTCGACCCCTCTCGTCTTTCAGTGGTACCCGAATTGATGGATGATTGCACCATCGGCATCTTTGGGCCTAACTGTATTTTCAGTTGTTGACACGATAATAAATTTAAACTGTAATAATAAATCTATTATAATTATAAGCAATTTTTATTATTTTTTAAAATTCTCTTGGTTTCTTGGTGAGTTTTTATTTAACTTTTAACTTGATTTCTGTTGAATGTGTGTGATTGATTTTTATAAAAGGGGTTGATTTAACTGAGTAGAGGGCATATATAAATGTTTCATGATACCTATAAGGTCATATGCAAGATACGTTACATAGAAATCTTTCTTCTTCCCGTCAGGCGTAATGGGTTGCATTTGGGGGAAAAAATCAGGAAAACCAACACACCATAAACATAAAAATGCAAAACTTGTCATAAATCAGGGATAAGCGTTGGACGCTATAATTTTCTGTATAGAAAGTGCGTCTATACGATATAAGTACTCTATAAGAGAATGTGTCTTTAAAAAATAGGCAGCAGTTGCTGATTCTTTATAATGTTTGAGATATGTTTAGTCCATAAATAATCATAAGTTGTCACTTTTTTTAATATTATTTATGGTTGACTATTTTTGTGGCTAGGTGCAAGGATCTCATTAAACAGTTGGGATCTTCGTTTTGCAGAATCCTACGTATAACTATAACCTTACAATCAATGTTCCTTTATAAATCCCTTAAATTAACTTAACAGCATTTTCTGTATTGGTCGTGTGGGTTGGCGAAAAAACAAAAGTCACATGAAGATTTTTTTTTTTTAATTTTAAAATAAAAATATTTTTTTAAAACCACGTTTTTATATGTGGATTACAAAGAAGAAAATAAAAGCACTTTGATTTATTATGACTTAAAACGTGGGGCGGGTGCTTACAAGGTTTTACATATTATGCATTTAACCCATTCTCTCACTTAAAGATCTCTCTTTTGCTTTCTAAAGTACAAATCTTTAATTTGTATACCAAACACCTATGTTTGTGTTGTATTTCTAAATTAGAATGGGATTTGGAAGCACCCGCCCCAGTTTATCTCTATGTATCTCTATGTAGCCGTCTGCTATAGTTTACCTCCACAGGTCACTGGAGTTAACTCCAGTAATCGATTACCACACCACAGTGTTTTACAGTAAAGGGAGTTCAGTCTCGTTCAGTCTGTAAATGTTTTGTCGCGTGGTGTGTATTATATTGAATATATTCAATACTTTTAGTTCTTTCTCTTATATAAGGGATTTATAGTCAAAACCTTTGGGTTTTTTTACGGGGTGTCTAATTAGCTGCATGGCTACGCAGTTATCTGACCGACGGCACGCAGCAGTTAAGAATTACCGCACATGAATTTAAATGAGACTAATTCAACACCTGTGTTTCTGGGATTTAAATTTTGCACACAAAAATATGCATGCTGTAAAAGTTTGCACACGAGTTTATTATTTTACACGCCGACCAACGAAACCCAAGATCATCGTTGTTCTCAATGTATATAGCATATTATTCTACTTAAGGTGAATTATCCTATTGACTTGAGGTAGTGGAATATTGTTTTCAATGTATCTTATCTTATCTTAGATATACAGACGCTCCTTCTATGCAGAAGATAATTGCGTCCACAGACCATGAGAGATGATCTGTTGGCAAGTGATGTAGCGGTCACAGGCCACGGCTATAGGGGTTCCACGCATTACCCCAGCCGCCTAACTATTGTCTAGTTAGTGTATTTAGTATATTATACTTAAGGTGAATTATCCTATTGACTTGAGCTAAATGAAATATTGTTTTCAATGTATTTAGTATATTATACTTAAGGTGAATCGTCCTATTGACATGAGCTAAGTGAAATATTGTTTTCAATGTATTTATTACATTATATTTAAGGTGAATCGTCCTATTGACATGAGCTAAGTGGAATATTGTTTTCAATGTATTTAGTATATTATACTTAAGGTGAATCGTCCTATTGACATGAGCTAAGTGGAATATCGTTTTCAATGTATTTAGTATATTATACTTAAGGTGAATCGTCCTATTGACATGAGCTAAGTGAAATATTGTTTTCAATGTATTTATCACATTATATTTAAGGTGAATCGTCCTATTGACATGAGCTAAGTGAAATATTGTTTTCAATGTATTTATTACATTATATTTAAGGTGAATCGTCCTATTGACATGAGCTAAGTGAAATAAATTGAATACACCAGCGACTGTAAGTGACTCTAGAATCTCTGTCTCGACTGTAACAAAGACGATGAAGGCGTTGTTGTTTAACGTGGAGATTTCATTATTCATGGGGTGATACCGCCCCCATCAAAAAGACATTGAGAACGCTGAAGAAGAAGAAGAATTTGTCTCGCAGAATATATTTTGCCTGAAAAGTCTCAGCTTGAAGTTGAAAATGTAACAATCAAATATCAAGTTTGTTGCCCAAAACATGTAAGGACAAGTCAGTACTTTCTACAAATTGTCAAAAGTTGTGATTTAACATGTTGCCAACCGTTTAGAAGCTCGTACTTTGATATTATTGCTGACCATTTTACCCCCCACCCTCCTGCCAATTCCAATCTGCCAAACTAATGAGGCCCTTAAAGCACCAGAATTATCTGATATAAACTCACATAGATTTTAATATCTTTTCTTCAATCAGTCTGTGAAAGGTGAAGACGTACTACCTCGATCAGCAAAAGTATTCAAAATTCTTCCATATGATATATTGTCCTTCTATTCAGTTGCTAATGTTTGAACGGATCTGTAAAATCTGTCGCATGTATGTTGTTTCTCAAGCCACGTTAAAGACGCACGTTCAACAGCACCAACACTGTATGCCTGGGCCCAGTCGAATACTACATGCACCCCAACAGCAAAGAATTCGCCCAATGCGAGCGGCAGCCTAAAGACAGAGAGCGAGAGCTCATGGCAATTATTGCTTATTGGGAGATGTTCAGTGCAGTAAGGCTAGATGTAGAAAATGTTGACTTGTCTGGTGTGTCGGTTCCACAAGAAATTATTCAGCCAGAACCTGTGCCAATAATAACATTTGAGGAACATTTGACATCTCCATGGGAAGATATAGAGACTAGTATAGGATTTGGGTTGGTTTGTAAAAAATATTTTAATATATACATTAAAAGTGTATTGATAATGTAACTTTTTAATCTCGTTTCCGCTAAAAGTTGAAGTTAGAAAAAAATTCTTTGTAAATATTTAAACAGTCTTCAAAATTTTATTATATTAATTTGAAATATGTTTTGTAATTTAAAGATGTAATGTGTTAAGATTTGTGTGATCCCTATAATCTCTCGACTGTTAAGAGTAAGCGTTTGTAGTTATGAATTGGAAATATAAGTAACAAGTTTATTGAACTTTGTCTTTCTAAACATTTTTCTTTTATTAATTTTTGTGTTGTATTTGTAAACTAATTTATTTAAAATAATTGTTTTCTTCCATTTTATTATTATTATTTTTTTTTTGAGGGGGGGGGCCGGGGNTTTTTGAAGGAGGATTTAGATCACAAGCCCTATATCCGTGATGTATTGCGCTGTGGCTGTCAATTGGCTCAGTCCACCATACAATTTATCGTGGAGGGTAGCTTCCTGGGGCAAAATGGCCGCCCGGGTGTGGAGGTACAGAGGGCAGTTTTGCAGCACATGTTCCGCGTTCTCTGCAGCTGTTCCGCAGGGGCATATTTCGGTTTCTCCAATTCGAAGTTTGCGGAACATGTGCTGTCTAAGTTTGTTGTGGCCCATCCTTAGCCTGAATATAATGTTCTGAGATTGGCGGGGGAGTTTGAAGAATGCATTGCCCTCTGGATGGTGGACTTTCAGCTCGGACCATCTGACTGCTTCACTACTTTTGAGAACCGCCTTTATTTCTTCGGGGTGTAGGGGTTGGTCTGTCTGGACCTGTTTGCCTCCAGTTTTTTGCCAGGGAGTCCGCTGTGTCATTTCCCTCAAGTTCCACGTGGCCTGGGATCCATTGGAGAACAAGTTGTTTTGTTATTTTACTTAAATTCTGTAGTTCTATATTGAGTGACTGATTGATCGAGCTGTTTGGGTTTTGGAGAGACTGGAGCACTTTTTTTTTTTTTTTGCATCAGTGAGGAAGACAATATGGCTGTTTTTGGAGAGTGGGTGGGTTTTTAGAATCCCTGCAGCAAGCTCTAGTGCTTTTCTTTCCGCTCTAGTACTGTCTGAGATGTTTCCTATGGCAGTTGCTTTTTCAAGTTGTTCCCCATTAGGTCATTCTATGAGGATGCCGTCTCCTCCATTTTTTTTTGCGTTTTTTACTGAAGAGCCATCGGTGTAGACTCTTACCCATTTGTTCTCAGGGTATTGGTCTCTGATGTTTTTTTTACAGTTTCTTTCAGAATGTTGGTTGCGTAGTCAGATTTTATTTCTATGTTGCTTAAATTTTCTCTGATTTTTATAGGTGGACTTGGGTCCCAGGGTGGGAAGTGGCTGTGGAGTTGGGTCGCTTCAATTTCGATGCTGTCAATTTTGTGTTTATATTTTAGACGTTTGGCTTCTTGTTTAAGATTTGATCTATGGAATCTTTTAGAAGAGTGGGATTTAAGAGAAGTCGGTGACCAACTAGCGACTAGGGACCATAGACCAATTCTAATCCACATAGAAACCACTCAACTACCCATAGAAAACCCCACCCTTCCCAGATGGAATTACAAAAAATCAAACAGGGACATTTTCGCCTGTTCAACAGATGAAATATTTGACAAACATCAACTGCAAAACAAACCGGGTAAACAAATCCTACTCTGATTTCTCTAGAGCTCTCCTCAAAGCAGCTAAGGAATATATCCCAAGAGGAGCCAGAAAAAATTATTCACCAAACTGGTCTCAACATTTAAAACAACTTCACAACGAAACCATCGATGCAAGAAATCTAGCAGAAAAATCCCCAACAGAAGAAAATAACATCTAACTAAAAGCCGCAAATGCAATCTTCAGAAAGGAATATCTCTCTTCTATAAGAAAAATCTGGCACGAAAAAAACAGAACAACTAAATGTGGACAGAGATGGACACAAACTGGAAAATTGGAAAAAGTCTTAACTAAGAGGAAAACCAATGTTCTACAATAGTCTTAGAAGCAGACAATAAAAATCTTACAGGCCGTGAAGCTGCTCAAAAATTTATAAACCACATTAGTGGCGTAGGTAATATCAGTATGGGCGAACAAAGATCCAAAGAAGTTAAAGACAAAATAGCAAAAGCTCCAAAAATAGCTACACCACACTCTCATGGAATGATCAAAAAGCTAAGCATGAAAGAGCTCATGAATTCTATGAAACTCCTCAAACCCAAACAAGCTCCAGGAATAGACAAGATCTTGAATGATATTATGCTCACCCACCTCGGACCTCTGGCTAAAAAAAAAAAAAACAACTCCAAATTTACAATGCTAGCTGGAAATCTGGAAAAATTCCAACTATTTGGAAAAAAGGTATCATGATCCCAATACCAAAACATGGCAAACCAAGAAGCCAAGTTGACAGCTACCGCCCAATAAGTCTGACTAGTTGCGTCTGCAAACTGATGTAAAGAATGGTAAACAATAAATTGATGTGGATAATTGAATCCGAAAATCAACTAGCAGATGAACAGGCAGGCTTCAGGAAGTGCAGATCAACGGAAGATCAAATAGCTTACATAGCCTAAGAAATAGAAGATGGCTTCCAGGAAAAGAAATCAACTAACGTCGTCTGGGTTGACCTAGAAAAAGCATTTGACAAGGTCTGGAAAGAAGGTCTAATTCTAAAGCTACAAAATACCCAGGTATCCCACCGAATATTAAACTGGATTACATAATATCTTATAAATCGCAAAGCTCTAGTCAAAATGCAGGGAAAAAGAAGCAAAACAGCCACGATACAAAATGGAGTTCCCCAGGGAGGTGTTCTGTCACCCACACTATATCTAATTTTCATAAACGACTTACTACAAATTATCCCTAGAAAAGTAAAAGGCAGCATGTACGCTGATGATCTGGCTCTACTTAGCACAGAGGAATACATAGGAACTTCGGCCGGATTCCGGATTTGCCGGAGAGGGAGCAGAAATCACTCCTAATATAGTATACCAGCTACTCACTTTGCTAGTGGAGAATTCTTTTTTGGACAGAGAGTATATGGTCAGTTAAATTCTTGGGCAGAGAGCATAAGGTCAGTTTAATTCTTGGGCAGAGAGTATAGGGTCAGTTTAATTCTTGGGCAGAGAGTATACGGTCAGTTTAATTCTTGGGCAGAGAGTATAGGGTCAGTTTAATTCTTGGGCAGAGAGTATAGGGTCAGTTTAATTCTTGGGCAGAGAGTATGAGGTCAGTTTAATTCTTGGGCAGAGAGCATAAGGTCAGTTAAATTCTTGGGCAGAGAGTATAGGGTCAGTTTAATTCTTGGGCAGAGAGTATGAGGTCAGTTTAATTATTGGGCACAGAGTATAAGGTGAGTTTAATTCTTGGGCAGAGAGTATAGGGTCAGTTTAATTCTTGGGTAGAGAGTATAAAGTCAGTTAAATTCTTGGGCAGAGAGTATAAGGTCAGTTTAATTCTTGGGTAGAGAGTATAAAGTCAGTTAAATTCTTGGGCAGAGAGTATAAGGTCAGTTTAATTCTTGGGCAGAGAGTATACGGGTCAGTTTAATTCTTGGGCAGAGTAAAGGGTCAGTTTAATTCTTGGGGAGAGAGTATAAGGTCAGTTTATGTACAGAAAGTTCCTCATGACCCAGTGAACTCCACCTAGATATAACTTTAAGGATATCCTACTGAGCCTATTTAAAGAGGATCCATGCCCCGCCTACCATCTAACACAGATCAGAAATATTTTTCTATACCATTAAATAAATAAATTGATGGAGATATAGAGCCCTGTGGAATGTCTTATGATATAAGAATGGGGGGACATTGCAATCAGGTGGGAAGGGGGGAAAAAGTTAAATAAAAAGTGTATACGTGAGCCTGACAAGACGCCACAAAACAGCGATCGTGTCGGCAAAAAGCCTTCGTCAACAAACCAAAAAAGAAAGCATGAACATTAAACAATCCGTTAAAATAAAGATTTTAACTAAAAATCCCTTATATTTGAGATATAACTAAAATTATTGATTATGTTCAATAAAAATACCCATGCGACACAACTCTGTGACATCGAGCGCTTGAGTAAACCTCCAGTGACCCGTAAGGTCAACTATAGCAGACGCTACACGTGCTACATAGAGATACACAGACAGACATAAACTAAAAATTTCATTAATTTTATTACGGTACATTATCGATCTGAAATGTTGATACAACTTAAGTCTATGTGCACAATTTCAGCTCGATAGAATCATAGGAAGTGGGTCATTTTTTTACTTTTGTTTTTCCGCGGGCGATACCACGACAGACAAGACGATGAAGTTAATAAAACAAAACTTAGCTCCAGTGTTAGGTCCAAGAAGACATACACCAGAAAGAGAAGGAAAAAGGTAGTACATAAGAATACGAAGACTAAATGAAGAGTGTTTTGGCGGCGCAAGGTTTAACATCACAGTGAAAACAACATAATTATCCCATGTGGTGTAAAGGTAAAATAACCATTTTCCCTTTAAGCTGCGCGCCAGCTTCTGACAGACGCCGCTCATCCGTTTTGCCCAGCATAATTTTTTTTTCAATATTCTACCTCAAAAATAAAAAAATTGGATGCTGTGCGGCTTTGCACACGAGCTTTCTTCCTAAGAGTGAACATTTACTGTAACCCTCAATATGTTTATCTCTTAGAGTTTGTGATTTTATTTTGTTTTAATTTTTTGTTTGCTTTAATTTAAATTATTTTTTATGTACCTACAGCTGCCACCCCCAACACCAAAAATATTTATTTCATATAGGTCGACAAGGATCCAAATATTTATCCATGACTTTGTCCTTGTCCTCTGCGACTGGATCACATCCGCAGAGTTCAACTCCCTGGACTGGATGTCTCCATAATTGGACATTACCCTTTCAGAATCCCTGCAAATACCTAGTGGCGTGCAGGCATTACGAAGCTGAAGACCCCTAGCTTCAACGTTCGCTTGACCGACTTAACTACTCACCAGCGGCAGAAATTTAAATGAAACACACACAAAAATTAAGCGTTTGAGAAATATGAGTAAATGGTGGCAATGACCAGGGGGAACAGGGGTGGGAGGGGGATACAAGTAGCCGAGATTGTTATTACGAAAGGATAACACACTGCAGATGACGTCATTGAGCAGAATGTGTTAAATCATTACAATGAAACGATGGCTGATCTGCTTTACAGATCACATCTTTCTCTTTTATGAGAGAAAAACAATCACCAAATATGTTTTCTATTGCTCGATTTGTATGTTACAATGTATAGATATTTTCTCACCTATAGTATCTTTAATAACGCTTTCTTACTAAGACTATTTATGAATCCTAACATCGCGAGTGGGCCCAGATGGACAGACGCTTGAACATAAAACTCCAAGTTCCAGGAATAGGCCTGAGTTGCTTTTAACACCTTACCAGTATCCGGTCAAGGGCAACCACTCTGATTTTAGCCGTTTTAGTTCCTGTTCTTTAAGCCGCACGCAGTCTGCTTCTTTGTGTAATGCAGGGGAGAAACTGTGGTCAGTGGCGTCGCTAGGGGGTGCGGTGGGGGGCGGGCCGCCCCGGGTGACACCATCAGGGGGGGGTGACACCAGACAGTAAAATTCTATATATTCCCGTTATTTGGCACTGGAAAACTCGGAGGAGTTCAATGGGTTAAATCAGGACGGGGTGACACCAGGAGCTACCTCCCCGGGTGACACCATGAGCTACCGTCCCGGGTGACACCAACCCTAGTGACGCCTCTGACTGTGGGGAAGCGGTTTCCCAACAAATAAAGAAGTTGCTCTTAGTGACGCAACTATGAGGGAAAAAGGCTAACAGTTAAAGTAGATTTGGGGCCGTCCATAAAGTACGTGACGCTCCATAGGGGTGAGGAGGTGTAAGAAAGTGTGACAGTTTGTGACAGGGGGGAGGTGGTGTCCGGCCATATGTGACGTCACGGTGTTTTATGTTAAATTTTAATTATTTTGTTAATCAAGAATATTTTTTTTCCGAAAGTGTGACGTACTTTAGGGGGGTCCGAGATTTGTGACAGTGGGGAGGGGGGGTTAAAATGGTCAAAAATAGCGTGACGTACTCTGTGGACGGCCCCTTTGAACAAGAAAGTGTGCCATGGAAGTAACTATCAAAAATCAAATGCCCAGTGGAATTAAATATCAAGAAACAGATGTCTCATGGACGTTAATATTAAAAACTCAAATGCCCCCATGGATGTAAATATCGAAAGCAGAGTCCCCGTGGAAGTGACTATCAAGAAATAGATGCCCCACAGACGTAAATACCAAGTAGCAAATGACGAGCGGTCGTAGCTAGATGTATCAGACAACAGCAACTTTTTGGGGACATTATATTTAAGAATCATTTGATTTAGGAATTATTCTAGGCCTGCGGAAATGATTATTAATTAATCGATTAATCGTTAAAATTTAATCGAATAAAATCAATTTGGTCGATTTTGTTGTGAAAAGACGTGTGGTATATGTTTTGTCTAGGGTATTATTTGTATTTATACTTTCACACTCACAAGGACGTACATTAGTGATCTCCGCAAATGATGAACAAAAGAACCATTGTACAATATAAATTATTAACGTTTAATGTACACTGTATACAATGGCAATATCTCAATATTCATTAATAAATGTGCCCCTAAGATTAAGGTATTTAAAAGTCTTATGGCTCGCTAATTATCATCATTACAGCTTGTCTTACGCCAAAGGTTCTATATTTTGAATACTTATATTATATTGTGTCACGGAGTCCCTGGCTATCCGGCGTAGGCTTGTACGTCTGCTGTGTTGGTGTACTGCGTGACTTGACCTCCTTTCGTCTCTCTCTCTGCGATGTGTATGTGAAGGCAGCTTCCGGTGTTGTGTTCCTCCCACCGCGTTGACAACCTGACGTAACAGTCAGCTGGTTCGGACTAAGCTTGTTTAAACAATGTTGGTAGCTGTATTATTTGACCTAGATAGATCGTACACAGTAGAGGGGGGTTCTCACTTCTCTCCACGTGTGTTGATAAGATTTTCAGCTCATATGGTCACACAGCTATGGTGTGGTATGGCTGGTATCAGCTATTACGGTAGTACGTGATGAGCTGAGTAGAAAAGAGCACAGGGCTCTGTGGCGAATGGTGCGCGTCTCCGACCCACTGTACGGATGTTCAATCCTACAGTTAGGGCAGATGGTAGCACTTGTGGATATGGTGTGCGTCTCCGGCCTACTGTACGGATGTTCAATCCTACAGTTAGGGCAGATGGTAGCACTTGTGGATTAGCTATCGACCTTAGCTGGCACGGACACTTGGATGTCTCGTGGCAAGGGTAGCAATCCTTTATCGGCAATAGTACCGGTGGGTGGGACGGCTGTCCGGCTCCCTCACCGTGGCCTACTTCTACTGGTGCAGCTCCCTGGAATTCAGGCGTAGCAGGAACCAGGCTATGAAATAGAAACAAAACTCTTGGAATTTTCTATCGCATAGACTTTTACATGGTCCTCCTTCCAACGACAAGCCGTTCAGAGCAAGACGCCAGAAGGGGATAACAATTTGACATCCGGCATCCTTCCGTCTCGCGAGACGATGGTGCATCACCGTTGGGTTGGGTTGCATTTCCTCGAGTGACTGTGCAGTCCTATCCTTGAGTGACAGTCTTTGCCACAGTTTTTACACACGAGTTCTGTGCTTCCAAATGTTTTGGCCTTTCTCCTAGCTCTTCTGTCTGCAGCCTCCTCCATTCTTCGCTCCTCGGCTACTATCACGCCCTCTTTGACAACTGTGCGCCACGTAGATCGGTCTTCTGCCTTACACTCCCAGTCACTTGTATGTATTTTGGCTGCTTTCATGTCCCTTTGACAGACATCTTTAAATCGCAAGCGTGGGCGACCTGTTTTCCTCTTTCCTGAAGCAAGTTCACCTTCGGGATGCGGCCGGGGCTCATTCTTTTGACATGTCCTAGCCACCTCAGGCGTCTTTCACTAAGAATTGAGAACATGCTTTGGGTATTGGCACGCGTTAGTACCTCACTATTAGGCACTTTTTCTTGCCATTTAATACCAAGGATGCGGCGCAAGCATCTCAAATGGAAGCTGTTAAGCTTACGCTCTTGTGATGTATAAGTGGTCCATGTCTCGCTCCCATATAGTAGTGTACTGATGACACAGGCTCGATAGACGCACAGTTTGGTTTTCTCCGTTAGCTTGGTGTTTTGCCAGACCCGCTTATTTAGTTTAGCCATTGTTGCGGCTGCCTTGCCAATTCTGCTGTTTATTTCTTCTTCAATGGACAGTGTATTGGAGACCTTGGATCCCAAGTAGGTGAATCAGGAATTGAAATTAACATATTCCACGTTTTAGTTTAACTTAATATTTAACGATAAAAATATAGCAAATTCATTGTAAATTTTAAAAAAAAATAGTTAGCAATACAAATAAGTTAAATAACGCATTTAAGTTTAGGCACTTATATAAAAAAAAATTAATTTTTAAATTATTAAAGTAAAACAGCTGTATAGAAATTGTTTGATGATTAACAAAAACCTTAAAATAATCTTTTTATTTCAAGTGGTTCAAGAGTTAAGAATTTTTTCTCAGACCTCATAATCACTCACTTTTTTTTCACTATGCTGTTACCTTCAAATTATTTGCCCTTTAAAGCCATTTTTAAAAATACCCATAACTTAAGTATTTAATTTGAAAAATACAATAGTGTTAGGAGATATATTTAACTAAGTAGTTCACTATAATGTCAATGAATTTAAATTTTGTTATTGTTAATAAAGTAAAAACAATGTTTAATTTTTTTGTCATTTCCCTTTAAAGTTTACACTTACAGAATCTTGGTTCTAAGCATGGGCGTCGCCAGGAACTTTTCCAGGGTGGGGGGAAACACGTTTTTTACATTTTCAAAAATGACGTCACGCCCTTATGGGGAGGGGGGTCCTCAACTTTGTGACGAGGGTAGGGGAGTTTAAGAATTGTGACGTCACGTCAAAACTCACTACTATAAGCCAAAATTCCACTTTAATATTCGATTTCTTGCTATCTATTTTATTACCTTTTGCACGGATTACCGCGTGTTACGATATCAGAGTGTAGCCTTACACTAAATACACACTAAATACATACTAAAATAACAATAAAGTGTTTTGAAACATGCTCATTTTCAAATAGACAACACCACCTTAATGTGGGGTGTCACTGCTTTTTGACGTCATATTATGGGGGGGGGGTCTAAGTTTTTGTAACAAAATGTGATTAGGGGGGAGGGGGTGGGTTACTAATCGGCCAAAATCACGTGACGTCAATTATGGACTGCCCCTAACTGACAATGCTATACAGGTTTAATTTTCAATTAAATTTAAGTATAGCATAAGTGCCGCAAAAAGTCTTAGAAATTAATAAGACTCACAAAATAGCACTTTAATAGCTAAAATATAACATATATAAAAGCATTTAATAAATCAAAAACTTAAGTTCTCATAAGAAAATAAAATTTTGCTGTGAAATAATGTGCGTGTAGAAACTGCAGGATTGCCAAAGATGGATAGACAATTATTTACATGCTTTAAAAAAAACAACGAAAAGTACAGTAGTGCAATCGCGGGATTCCGAAATGCCATTATTATAAGATTTTGGGGCGTCTGCAGCATCTGTACAAGTCAACAGCCAGACACAGCTCAGACTACTGTTTCTAATATGATAGTCGCTGACACTTACTCATTTTCTATATTGGATATTGCAAGGTATGTCTGGACACACCACCTTTCAAATGAGTTGAAATTGAAGCTGATTCCTGTTTATACTCGCAAATGTTAAAAGGTGCCTTTTGTAATTATTTGTATTGTTTCCGCAAAAAGTAAATCGAAGAATTCAGTTGGAATTTGTCATCAAACCATGCAAAAAAGATAAAGATTTTAACGAAGATCAAGCTAGCCACATGCAAAGCACATGACACAAAGGCTATCATGAAGATGCAACTGCAAGCAATTTTGTTGCACTATTGAAAGCCAAAGCAGTTTCTATAGATGGGTACTTGGACTCATCATTTAGAAGACAAATTCAAGAAAATTGCAACAAACTGGGTCCCATCACTTCTACAATCCTATTTTGAGGCATGCATGATTTAGTACCTCGTGGAAAAGAATTAAATTCTGGTAATTTTTATGATCTGTTAAAGTTTCGTGCAATCTGGAGATGAAGTTGTTGGTAATCATTTGTCAAGTGTTTCTTGTAATGCAAAGTATATCTCGGCAACGGCACGGGTTCAAAATAGCGACTGTATCAAAACAGCGACAGTCAAAACGGTTGGACAAGAATAGCTTTGCGGTGAATTCGCTATTAGGGGCCGTCCATAAATGACGTCACGCACCTAGGGGGGAGGGGTCTCACTTTTGTGACGATGCGTGACGTGGGGAAGGAGGGGGTTGAAGAAATGTGACGTCACATTGACAGTGTACTTTAAAAAAAAATTTCTGTTGAAATATTAGGTCACTTAAAATTTATTTTATGACTTTTTTTTTTATTGAGTGCTTCTCAAAGTGCCGGTCGATAGGCCATCGGACATGAAAATTAAATATAATTATAATTCTTAACTTTGAGAACCCACAAGAGAACATACGAAATTGTTACCCTGCGTCATTTGACGTTGACATCAAAGCGTTTGTGATGTAGCCTCAGCTTCGTTTGGTACACTCGCGGCAGGAGTCTGCGAACTTTTTTTGTCGGCTTTCCCCCTCCCACCCCCCGAAACTGCAACTGGTGAGTTTTACAAACAGGACAAGTTTTCGGTTGGTTTTTGGTCACACACCTCTGACCATTCTAAATATAATGATAAATGTGTCCATTTAAAATTAGTCAAAAGCAGTGCTTTTTTCTGAAGAAAAAGGTTCCCTTTTGTCATATAGAAATGACACTGAAATTAGTGTAGTAAACATAAAATTTTATATCAAAGAAACAAAATTACAAGGTTTAAACTGTTAAGTTTTATTAACTATGTAGGCTAATCTACTAAAAAGACAACCTTTGAGGTTTTACAGCAAGTTCTACAGTTTTCGCATGTTTTCATCTGACAAATCATCTCGATTTATTTTCCTGCTTTGACTGTCTACAGCTGAATGTCTTCGAATCAACGTACTTTGAAGCATCGAAAAATGTGAGAGGTGGACCCACTAATCTGATGAATAAAAGTGACGAAACTGTTTTTGTCATCAAAGAAGCCCTGGTTGGGGTGATTATAAGATTCATCTGCGAAAATCCTCTCTCGCACTCACTAGAAGAAATAGAAATAGTATGTATAGCATGAATCAACGGGAGCAGTGTTTCTGGATATGTCTTTTCCATAAGGTATTCACGGAATCCACGAATCATTTCTCTTTCATTTAGTTGTAGTCTGTTTGACAATTTTCTAATTTCCATTTCTCCAAATGTTATCTGGTTGGTAACGTTTTCTGACCACTGTTTTTTATCTAATATGCGAGCCCACTGAGCTAATTCAGCATCTTCGTTAGTAAGCAATCTGTTCTCAATTTAGTTCTTTAGTTTTTTGTAAAAGGCGTTAGGATCAATAGGAGGATCATTAGGTGAGTTTTTTGTGTGTAATATAACTCCATGAAAGCTGAGATTCTCGGCGGCAGCTGTTGCAGTTTTATAATATGTGCCTGCATTTTGACTTCTTTCCTCAAAGACTTGTTCAAGTGCTTTTATTTTTTTATTCGCCTTGTAAAGATCTATGTTGCGCGCCTGTAGATCCAAGCTCAACTCAGATAATTCCTGAATGCACATTTATCCTAGATCCATTATAAATTCTGTAGATGTAATTTTCTTCTTCAGGCCTTCATAAGTGCACTTATCACTTGCGCTTCTTGTTGGATCATTTGTCGCTTCTTCAAAATGCTTCACCAGCGCTGCATAATTATTCCACACTGCAAACACCGAAGGAAAACTAGATGATACCCATCGCGTGCTTAAAACTCGTCCAATTTTCAACAGCTCAACTTCCAGTATTTAAGCACAAGAATGCAACTCTCTGCTGTTTTTTTGGCGAAGCATGATTACAGGACGTAAATCTTATCCAGAAAAGATTTAAATCTACTGATTCCTGAAATCTCCTTTACAGTATCAGCTACTGACAATTCGAGTCTATGATTAGAACAATGCCACACTATCACAGATGGAAATTTATCGGTAAGTAACTTCTTAACTCCACTTTTGCATCCAAACATTACAGATGCGCCGTCGCATGTTACAGAAACTAAATAGTCTTTCAGGTATTCTTCTGTTATTCCATGAAACGTGAGACATTCGAGTAATGCATCAAAAATTCCCTTGGCCGTAACATTTTCAAGCTCCACTAAGTCTAGAAATAAATTGATTGGTTCACTCATTCCCGTGTCCTGTTCTACGCAACTCCGAATATACACTATAAGTGTTGATTTTTGACTCAACGTGGTAGATTCGTTGATCATCACTGAAATCTTACTTTTACTACAGCGAACGATTTCTTTGGCCATCTTTTTCCTCATTTCGATGCTTATATGATTCACAATATTGATGCACGCATTTGTAGAATGCAAAATGCAACCCATGTCAACTCCATTCAGTTCTTGTAAATCAACTTCCATTTCAAAGTTATTAAACGATTGATTTGCTTTTGCAACTTTATATGCAGTGCGAAAGACCTTTTCTGTGACAAGTTTGTCACGTTTTAAAAACTTTAAAACAGCATTGCCAAAGGTATCTTTTTCAGCTTCTTCTTTTTTATCTTTAAAGCCGCTTGATACCCAGCAGATTCTTTATGATCGAAAAAATTTTTCCGCAGTGACGTTAGTTGTTTCTTTCTATCGTCGCCATAACAAGTTATTTCACCATTACTCCATTCTGTTGATATTTTCATGCCCATCTTGGCCTCCACGCTAAGCGATCCCACATTTCTGCAGACTGTGCAGCTACGTTTTTTGTCTTGAAACCACAGCCACTCATTTTTTTAGCAAAATTCTGTTTTTTGCTCTACTGTCCAGCAACTCGGCCCATCGTTGTTGTCGGAGCACTCATGTACGCAAGTTTCTGGATCAGTCGTACTCGTTTTTATTTCTTCTGAGATCGTTTTAGCTTTTTTTGTTACTGAAGCTTCAGTCGAAAAAAAAACTAGTTATTCTTTTCATTTTAAAACGGAACCAACCCCTGCATAATATTTGTTTTATAACTTGACAAATAAAAATAACACTAAAAATTACCAATTATTGACACGTTGTGCTTACAGTCGATAACCGCATCAGCACCATAGATATAAAATGTAAAATTAAAATTAAAGGCTTTGTTTCATATACCAACCATCGTTGGGCCGGGCTATTATATATGACTAGTTTATATAATATTAAAATTCACTTTACACTATCTGCGATATTGCATTCAACGAAACCTGAAAAAGCAGTAAAGACCAAACATTCCAAGCAAAAAAATATAAAAAAGTCTGTGGACCGAGGAAAAAGGTGCCGGAACGCCGATCCGGTGCGTTCCGCCAGAAAAAAGCACTGGTCAAAAGTATTCATTAACTTTGTTGTATGCATCGAATTCTCGACATTGCAATTCGAGAGGAGCACAAAACAACTTTCTTCTGAACTCAGTTTTTAAGGCATTAGTTTTAAATATGACAGCAACGTGTAGGGAAGAGGGAGTGGGATCCGTCCATGATGTCAATACTTGAAAGCTCAGTTTAAAAAAAAATATATTTTTCAACAGAAGACACTCCTTTTTTTTTTTTTTTTTTTAAATCTCTCTGGTGCGGCTGTTCCTTTAAAAAAAAAAAAAAAAAAAAAAAAAAAAAACCCACTTCGTTCGTCGGGACGGTTTTATTATTGTAAGTTAATTGATGAAAAGAGGGAGTGGGATTCGTCAATAAAAAGTTTCGGCGTTTAACGTATTTTTTTTTTAGTTTCTTAATTTCTTTCTATATATAAAAAAATGTGTCTCTTTTTTCTCACATAAAATGTAACACAGTAAAAATTTATCCTTTGGTGTCACCCCCCTCATGGTGTCACCCGGGGTGGCCCGCCCCCCGCCCCCCTAGCGACGCCACTGTTCGTTTGCTATGTGAAACTACATGGACACATAAATATAAATGCTGGCGTATTTTTGCTAAAAGTGTGACAGAAATTTTATTTACAACAATCAGTAATGTAATCAGTTATAATTGCAGATATAATTCTTTTTTATGTTTGATATGTTTACACTGTTTTCAATGTAATTAACTTGCGGGGGATTTAGTTCAGTTTTATTGTAACAAATTCATTACATTTTTCTCAAATGTAGTGGGGGCAAATGCCCCTTTTGTCCACACCCTGTATACGCCCATGGTTGTACGTAAAAAAAAAAAGAAAAATAATCTTTTACTAATTATCGATAACTAATTATTTATTAATAAAACGATTTTTTTTAAAAAAGGGTTATTTTTTTTAATGGCTATTTTATCGAATAAAATAATTTTAAACGATACATCTTAACGATTAATCGAGAAATTAATCGTTAATTTCCTCAGCTCTATTATTTAGTAATTAGTGTGAGGCTGCATTCTAATTGGGTAACAAGCCATGTAATACGTCATTAAATAAATGCTACTCTTCCAGAAGTGAGATCGCGCCAACGGTATATAGACCAACAACAAGATTATACTCCGTCGCTGGGGAACATAGAAGAGTTATCATTTCTCGGAACAGACCAGCGTTTAGTCTGACACGCTATGGGCTTCTTCATAATAGTTCTGCCAAATATGTGGCCTTGTTCACCAGACGGCCCTAGGAATTAAATTCAGGTGGAAACGACGTACGGCGCGTGATTAATGAGACAGACCGCCCCCACCTCATGACATTGGGTGGGACTTTTTTCAACCTGTGGGAAACCTCGTGACATTGGGTTGGGACTATTGTTATTTTAGTATGTATTTAGTGTAAGGCTGCACTCTATTATCGTTACACGCGGTAATCCGTGCAAAACGTCATACAATAAATTGTAAGGTATTGATGCGTGTACATCCATTTTTCTTGGTTTTTCCTCATTATTCGTACCTTGCTGGCGACAAGGGAATGATCCGTGTCACAGTCGGCACTGTGATAGCTGTGAGTGAGTAGGACGCTAGCTAGTTGTGCACGCCTGGTGGTAATGAGGTCCAGCTGGTGCCATTGGCGGGATCGAGGGTGTCTCTAAATGCTTGATGTATGTCCTTGCACTTGAAGAAAGTGTTGGTCACACACAAGCCGCGTGAGCATCACAATTCCTGAAGCCTCTGTCCATTATCTTTAACCTTTCCTCTTCTAAAGAGTCCAAGGCAGGTGGGCCAGGCTTCGTGGTCGCTCCCCACTCTAACATTGAAATCTCCTAGGAGATAGATTGCCTCGTCTTTGTGGATGCTGGCTATTGCCTGGTCTAACGCTCCATATAACTGGTCCTTCTCTTCCGGTGTTGAATAGAGTGTTGGGGCATACACACTAAGAATGATTGCTGGGCCGCAGCTGTTCTGAGTTTTAAAGTGATGATCCTCTCGATGCCTGATGACGGGGGTTCAATGGATGGTAGAAGAGTGTTCTTAGCATCGAAACCTAGAACATGCTGTCTGTTGGTCTGCCTTGCCAGATGAAAGTGTAATTTGCCTCTTTGAGTGAACCGTTGTCTGGGAGCCTGGTCTCCTGAAAGTATGCGATGGCAATCTTTAGCCTTTTAAGTTCTCTATCAATTTTTCCTGTCTTCCGTGTGTCGTTTATTGACTACAGGTCATCAGTGATGCCGGGACACATAGTCCTCACGTTTCAGCTAGCGATTCGACGAGCTGCATGAAAGACCCTGTGATAACGCAGCTGTTCACAGACAAAGTGTAGGAAGGTCTCTCTAAGACGCCCCCATGCGTCACCATTGACTCCAAATGGACGCATCTCAGAGACACAATCAATACATCCGCAATAAAAGCCTTTGGGAAAAAAATCTCACAAAACACGGACTTGTTTGATGAACATTGGGACGAGATGAAACCTGTCACTGAAGCAAAAAGGAAAGCTCTTTTGGCTTACAAGGAAAAGCCTACACTCGACAGGTTGCATGCCTTAAAAACAGCCAAGTCACTAGCCCAAAAGGTTGCACGTAAATGTGTCAATACCTACTGGCTTAAGCTCTGTTCCAGTATACAATCAGCTGCAGACATGGGCAATGCAAAAGTCATGTACGAAAACATCAAAAAGGCAACTGGCCCCTTGACGTCCAAAGTTGCTCCCCTAAAGTCCAAAAGTGGAGAAATTATCCAAGATCAAGCAGCACAGCTAAAACGGTGGGTTGAGCATTATCTGGAATTGTATTCAACAGTTACCACAGTCTCCAGCACCGCTCTTAGACGACATCCCAGATATGCCACTCATGGAAGAACTTGATGTCGTGCCCACACAGGAAGAGCTGAGCAAAGCAATTAACAGCATAGCTTGTGGAAAAGCGCCTGGGAATGATGGCATACCACAAGAGGCTCCAAAGAGTGGCAAGACAGCTTTACTCCAAACATTGCACGAGCTTCTGTTCCTCTGCTGTGAACAGGGCTACATCCCCCAAGACCTAAAAGATACAAATATATTGAAACTATATAAAAACAAAGGTGATAGGAGTGATTGCGATAATCGCGGCATTTCACTTCTCAGTATTGTAGGAAATGCCTTTGTCCGCGTCATACTAACACGTTTACAAAGCTTAACATCCCGTGTCTATCCAGAATCTCAGTGCGGTTTCCGGGCTGGTCAGTCCATCATAGACATGATGTTTTCCGTACAACTCCATGAAAATGCAGAGAGAAGCAGTTGCCACTATACATTGCCCTTGTGGACCTTACAAAAGCATTTGATTTTGTCAGTCATAACGGGCTATTCCAAATACTGGCAAAAATTGGCTGTCCCTCTCACCTACTTGCCATCGTCAGACAGTTTCATGAAAATGTGCAGGGCACAGTGCAGTTCGATGGAGCTACGTCAGAAGCCTTTCCAGTCAGCAGCGGAGTTAAACAAGGTTGTACACTCGCACCAACACTGTCTGCAATATACTTCTCTGTACTTTTTCGATCCGCATTCAAGGATAGGGAATCTGGTTACATACCAGATCTGATGGAGGACTTTTCAAGACTGCCCGCCTACGAGCCAAGACCAAAACGACAGATGTCCTAATTCGTGAGCTACTATTTGCGGATGATGCGGCACTAACGTCATTTTTGGACAGTCCCTTAAAGTAAAAAACGTGATTTTTTAGCCCTCGCCTGGAAAAATTCCTAGCGACGCCCATGATTTGACCGGATTTTTTAAACCGAAATCCGACCAAACCCGGAGCCAGATTTGTAAAAATGGCCAGATTCTGGATTCTTCGGAGCCGGAGCCTAAATCTTGTACACTCTAAGTTTTAGGTATTGTGTTTATTACTGACTCTCCTAACACAATCTTAAATTACTGAGTTGTAGGAACTGTTTTTGTTTTTTAATTAATTACTTCCCTAACACAGCCTTTCACAACGAAGTTGTAAGTAAGGTTTGCTAAATCCTTTATATTAACTTGTGGTGTCTGAAGTCTGTGCGAATAAAATTTGGATCGATTTTCAACCCCCTTTCTCGTAAGCTTGCGAGCTGAAATTTTGCAGGTAGACTCATGCCAATGATAAAAACGAAGTATCGAAATTTCAGATCTATCGGATGGACAGTAATTGAATTATTGAATTTTTAAATTATTTTATTTATCTCTTTATTTCATGTTAATTTTTTTAGATAGAGCGTTGTGGTGCGTATTTATGTTCAACAACCTTTCATGTCGCGCAATAAGGTGCGCATTACATTTGACATTACTTTTTTAAAAGTGCGCATAATCTTAAACACGTTTTACGAGACATAACTAGAATTTTGTATTTTCGGATTGTTTTCCCCTGCGTATTATAATGAACATCCTTATAGCTATTATCGTATATAAAGGAATTATAGTGAAAAACTTGTTTCTTTACGGGTTTAATTTTTTTAAACTTAATGACTCCCTTAACACAATCTCTGACTACTAAGTTGTAACTTTAGGTTTTGCGAGAAGGACTACACTATTTGTTACTCATCTCCTTCCAGAAACCAAACCCAAGAAAATAAAGTGACACCAGGGGCGTAGCTGGTCCGAAATACAACGGGCTTAAGAAAACAAGATAATGACACGCGAAAACCTCCTATTGGCACCTATGGGGATGGGAATAAATTAGGGCTGGTCCTGATTATTTTTTTTGTTCGATTAATCTTGAAAAAATAATGGTTACATTTCGATTAATTATATTTTGTATAACGCATATATAGATCCCGTTAAGTGGCGGTAATTCCTTTGCTCGCAAATTTTGTGACGTAACACAACCCGTTCTGCTTAATGCAAGAAATAAAGAAGAATGACCTTTTTGTTAACGTATGCATGGCAAAATAAATATTAGTAATAGAAAGGAAGAGTATGAATAAAAAAATATATAATAATTGATAAATTGGAAGGGAAAAAATATTAGAAATATTTTCTATAATTATAATCGAATTTTAATTGATGAAATTATTTTAAACGATTAAATTTTTATCGATTGATCAATCGTCAATTTCCGCAGCCCTAATTATTACTATAAATAATTTCAAAGCTAAGTTAACTAATCTTAAACCAATGAAATAAGTTTTTACAACCCAAATTATCATTTCAATAAATATTTAGTAGTTGCTCTATGGCATTTGATTAGAAGCTATACTTTAACTTAACGCTTAGACTTAACTATTTTTATAATAGGGGCCATCCATAAATGCCATCACGCACCTAGGGTGGAGTGGAGTCACACTTTTGTGACGATGCGTGACTAGGGGTAGGGAGGAAGGTTGAAGAAATGTGACGTCACATCAGAAGATTAACTTTAAAATAAAATTTCCTCTGGCATATTTAGTCACTTACAATTTATTTAATGAATTTCTTTATTTTTAAAAAAATCGGTGCTTCTCAAAGTGCCGGTCAATAGACCATCAGACGCTGGTTGGCATAAGTTATCATGCATGAACATTAAATCTAATGATACTCTAAGTTTGAGAACCTGAGTCGTTTGGTGTTGACATCAAAACATTTGTCATGTAACTGCAGCTCCATTTGGTTCTCTCACGGCAGGAGTCTGCGAACTTTTTTGTCCGTTACCCCAAAATATACAAGTACACGTTTATGTGTGCGTTATCCCCCCTCCCCCAGACTCAAGGTCCTGCTCACATGACTCGGGGATTCGGTAAAGCGTCGTTAGCATACATCCCCCCATCTTTCTTTATTTTTTTTCTCTCTACTTAATAAAAATAAAATATATGTTTATTTTACTTAAATTCTTGTTATTTAGTTGGACTGATGAAGGCACTGTAAAACTTTACATGTATGAAAGAAAAGGTTCCCTTTCAGTGCTGAGACCATGCTGGCAGTTGTTGGGTGGACTCAGGTACACCCTTCAGCCTTGGGAACATAACCCTCCCTTGAACCGAGACTCGAACCTGTGACTATCAGTTTGCAAGCCAAGTGCGCTGTCGCTACATCACTGCACCCTTTTATACACACATACTTGTCCATTTAATCAAAATTTACATTCGTGGCTTAAATCACATAATTTGATTTTGTAGCATGTATAAGTTGATACACACACTATTTACTGCCTTTTTCTATGGGAAACAAATTCAAAGTATTCTTTCCTAGGTTAGTGTTTAAAGTTTAATCCCCATTTCTATCAACTATCAATCCACTCATCATTCACAGTACATGAAATTAGTTTATAACCAAATCACACAAATCTGTAAGTATGATAAAAGTCATTTATTTGAACATACAAGTACAAAATTAAACCCATGACTAGTCGGCACAAATATAAAAAAAATACTGGTATGGTATTTGTTTGGTAAGCAGTCGTAGACATTTACTTACAAAACATGAGATATCAGTCCTCCTAATTATACCAAATTGCAGAACCTGACTTAACTCATTAGCTCCTGATGCGACTAAATGCGTCTTTATAGGGGTCCGTAGTCCGTACGGATGCGTCCAAATTAGGCCTGTTAACGGGTACCCGTTGCCGAGAAATTACCCGGGTTGTAAAATGGCTCCCGGGTACCCGTGAAAATGTTACAATATCTTTACAACCGGTGTTTAAACTGTGGTTCTTCTGTGTTCAAATTTCGGCTCGCGAATAATTTATCAAATTAAAACTTTTCGTTTGAAATAAATACGGTGAAATGCGTATTATGATGAAAATGCTTAAAAAGAAATACGTGTTAAAGGGAAATAAAACACGGTCCCGACAAACTACAAAGTATTTTGATATATATTTTTTTTTTTTTACCAGGAACATGAAACAAAAATCCTTTAAAACAAAAAAAGGTTTTAGTTCTTTGAATTATTCAAGTAAGGAAAATAGAACTAGAACACACCACCGATAACTACTATTAACTAGGAAGGGCTAGAGATGACCTTCGCATTGGCTTTGAAATACGCCGCTCATCGTTGATACCGATCGAGCAAGCCAATGCCCCTCCCCACACACACACACACCGACACACACGTGTCTCCACTCCTTTCTCCACCAAATACTTTNACCAGGAACATGAAACAAAAATCCTTTAAAACAAAAAAGGTTTTAGTTCTTTGAATTGTTCAAGTAAGGAAAATAGAACTAGAACACACCACCGATAACTACTATTAACTAGGAAGGGCTAGAGATGACCTTCGCATTGGCTTTGAAATACGCCGCTCATCGTTGATACCGATCGTGCAAGCCAATGCCCCCCCCCCCACGTGTCTCCACTCCTTTCTCCACCAAATACTTAAAAAAATATTTCAATCGTTGAATGATTTTCACTATAAGAACAAAAATACATGGTGGGGGTGGGTCTGTCCTTTCAGTATGACACAAAATAGGACACAAGAGTGATAACTAGGATTGGCTAGAAATGACCTTGGCTTTGAAATACGCCGCTCATCGTTGAGATTCAGACGCGCCAATTTATTTTATCTACCCCCCCCCACTAACATATGTCTCTAATCCTATCCCAACTATACTTTAAAAGAAATAAACACCTGCTATATTCTGGGGGGGGGGTTAAATTTTTATTTTTTATTTATTAAATCATATTTGAATCATTCAATATCTTTACTGTATTGCAAAATAAATACTGGGGACGGGTCCAATAAGTAGGGGCAAGTCCTGAAAAGTTAAGTTAATTAAAACAGTTGTCAGCTACAGCTATGAACTAGAAATAACCCGACATGTCATCATACCCCCCCCCCCGCTCAAAAAACCCTAGCTTCCTTTTGCTCACTGTTTTTTTTTTATCACTGTACTACAATAGAAAAGTAGTATTTCAATGTCATCATTTTACAATCGTTTACTCATTACATCAAAATTTACATTTCAACAATAAACAAAGCAGTAAAAGGCTATGGTAGTAATAGCGGGCATATTGATGAAATTTTTGAGGACTTTCGAACGGGTAACCCGGGTACCCGTTTTCAACAATATTGACAGCCCTAGTCCAAATGCGTCTGTTCGCATAGCGACGCACTCTCGCATTTTTAGTTAAAAATAGCATCGAAATCTAGCTTTCCTCAAGACTTCCGGCTTTTGTGTGATTCTACGAGATTTCAATAAAAATTACCGGATGTTTTTATCTTCTTTCACTTTCGATCCATGTGTGTTTTAGTTTGACGCGTCTCTATAGAGTATGTATTCACCCGAGGTGTCGGAAATCGCGATATCGGTCTTTAATCGTCATTATTTCGTAGTGCACATTATATTATTATAAAACTTAATTCATTCCTGGATGTGTTAATCATTTCATTTTTTAAGATAAATGAATATCTTTAGAAACGAAAAGCATTTTCATGAAATCAAAAACTTAACGAAGTTGCTTCCCTTTTGTCCGGAATGTGGAATAGATACGGAAGTAGCCCTTCAGGAGCTATTGAGTTAACCTCCAGAAATCCACATCAACAGCTGACAGATCTAAGCATTCAAAGTGCATGTTTTTAAACCGATAATAATGTAGACTTCAGTGCAAAAATATATAGACAGATCGTTATATCAAAATTTAGAACAACCTTTAATAAGAAGTATCAATATTGTGTTGTGGTCATTACGGGTCTGTTGTAAAACACTTCATTGAATGAAAGAACTTTGGTACACAAAAATGCAAGTTCACTAGTGAGGGTTCACAAAGTGTGGCATAAAAGAGTGTGGTTGTGCACTGGAAATAATGGCATGGAGCTGGGCCTGTGGAATAAGGTGTGCCGATGGGATCAGTCCCTGCACGCACGCCTGGTGAATGAAGTGTGAGGCGGGTATGATGTTAACTCCTGGTGGGATGATATTGTGTGGGATGATACTGTAGTGGCTGAAAATCTTCTGGATGTCCGTGACGGTGACAGGCTGGTTGTTGACAGAGTCCAGCCTGACGTTCTCGGGCTTGGGGCTGGTGGTGAAGAACGGGTGAGAGAGGGCCGTGGCGCAGTCCAGCCTGTGGTCAGGGTTCAGCTGCAGCAGACAGAGCAGCAGGTGGATGGCGTCCCGATTCTTGACATACTTCTTCAGGATGTGCTTGATGTTGGGGTGAGGATTGGTGGGCAGCGCCATGTGCTCCAAATAAGGAAGGTCGAGGTCGGCTGGCATAGTCTCTCTGTCTATGGTACCCAGCATCCCAATTATACACAGGAGCTGTGGGACAAAATAATACAGATGTAAAATAAACTTTAAGGCTTCCTAGTGAAATAAATATTGAACTTAAAACTAAGAAACACCAAAAAAAACCACTGAAACAAAACTATTTCCCAAAAAGCCATAAAATAACCCCATTTTAAAAATAAATTAAAAAAACAAAAACATAAAAAACGTTACATCATTGTTTTCAAATCAATGTTTGTTAAATGGTAATTGGACATCCTATTATAGGATTTGAAAGCAATTATCTCCATCTTTAATTTCCCAAATCAATAATCAAATTTAATTCAGCTGGATTTATGAAGTGAAATCCGGCTGGAGCTTTTGTATATTTGTTCTATCGCAAAACCAGCCCATTATGAATTAAATTTCTGCCGGAGCCAGATTAGTAAAAATGTCTGAATTCTTAATTTGCTGGAGCCAGAATCCAATACACTCCTAATTTCTAGATCTATGAAGTCAGTGGTAAAAGGATAATTGATCTAAAATAGAATTTACTTAACCATAATTGTTTTGCTTTAAACAAAAACCAAATTAACAACAATAAATATAGTGAATTTCCCTGCAACATGTACGTAAACTTTAGACAAGTGATCATATTAATCCCTTTTTAAAAAATACAACACACAAAAGAAAGTTGACCAAAGAACATTTTTAAAATTTATTTTAAAAGCTGGATATACTGAAATGTTTGGTGCTTATGTAGATATTAAGGTTGTTAAGACCGCTCGTTTTTGAGGACCGACTAACCGTTCAAAAAAGACCGGTTAACCGGTTAACCGCTCGTCCTTATATCCCTAATGTTTTGAGACCCATTTGAGAACTAACAAGAGAATGTTGTCGCCTGGCATCGTCTGATGGCATCAAAACCCGCTTTCCCCCGCTTGCGTTCAGCTCTTTCCGCATGCCCCTCACTTCAAAGCATTTTTGTTAATCCAAAAAATTAACGAAACAGTGATGGTTAATTGTCTTTTTAATATTTTATTTTGGGTACTCGTAGTTCACCGGTCTAAATAAGAGGACAGGTTCAATAGTGCGTTAAAGTTAGCAAGGTTTTTTCATTACTTTCAAAAAACCAACGCCTCGCCCCGTCCTTTGTGACGTCATGTTTACCTCTCTTGTGTGTGATGCCGTTCAACTCGCATATTGAAATTAATAATATAATAAAATTATAAAGCTACGATAGAGTGGAATTTATTTTAAAAAACATTTTTTCGATCGTCAACTCGCCAGAATAATTGAATTTTGCGACGCACATGTTCCCCCTCCCCGTTTTTTTCTGTTCAAATAGGGTTTGAGCTACACTCGGCGTACTATTACTAGTATTAATGTGGTAATCAAATGCCTTTGACTAGCAGGAAAACTGTCACTAAAAGACCGAACTCGAATTTGTGGGCCGATTAATCGCCCGGTATCTTTGCTACNGTAATATAGGTACATGTACTTCACTAAGCGGCGTGCGCCGATAAGTTTTTGAATGCCTGAACTGAAACAGACTATAAAACGGTGATCAGAAAATGCGGATAGGTCACGGGGTCATATGCTCTTATAGCTTTCTTTGTCTTTATAAGAAACAGACTATAATTAATATAAATAGAAACAGCCTCGGCCTTGACCGTTGTTGACATCTAACGCGCACTGTGTTAGTCTAGTACAGTCACCGCGACAAAGCGAGAGGGAGAGGCCTTACCGCTTGTGTTGTTTTTTTTTCACTACGTTATCGCTAGGTTTGTTGTTTTCTTTTGGGTTAGGCAGTCCTACGGTCATGAATAAAGATGACCGGCCGCTTAGTGAAGTACATGTACCTATATTACGAGAGGTATTTGAAAGACGTAGCAAAGATATCGGGCGATTAATCGGCTGGATCTTGGTATCGCTTTAACTCACCGCGACAAAGCGAGAGGGAGAGGCGAGACGCGTTACCGCTTGTGTTGTTTTTTTTCACTAGTTTTTTTCACTGCGTTAACGCTAGTTTTTGTTAGTTTGTTGTTGTTGTTTTCTTTTGGGTTACACGGTCCTACGGTCCCGAATAAAGATGACCGGTCCTGGTCTGAGGACCGGTTAACCGAATAACCGGTTAACCGTTAACAACCCTAGTAGATATATTAAACTTATTTCATTTACAATCAACAGGATTACAAACAGACGTTTATTTACCTGAGCCTGCTCCGTAGTACCGGTAATAAACTTTGCCCTCACGAATAACTCTACAGTGATGCAAGCAAATGACCAGACATCGACTGCTGGACCATACTTGGTGGCTCCAAGAAGAAGTTCAGGGGAGCGATAGTGTAAAGTAGCCACATCAGGTGAGTAGCACTGATTAGAACTATTTTTTGAATAAGATAAAGAGGTGAGGTATAAAATATTCACCATTAAACCAAAAAATATTCTAGTTAAAGTAAAAATTCTAAATCGCTGAGTTTGAAATGAGCACAGAAAAATGAATATACAGAATAGGGGAAAAACTGTTAAAGTTTTATTTTTTTAAATCTTTATTTAAGGTCAAGCATTATTGATGTTGAATTCAATTTTCTTTTCATTTTAAATTCAGAGTCCCGCATTGAATTTTTAAAAAATTTGAATTATGTTTCCTTTAAATCTGCATATAAATTATTGACAAGCCCTTAACGTGGTCCAAAATTTATTCTGATTTACATATACATAAGTTTATATCTGCTACCTTTCATCTTTATTGAAAACTTTAGGTTTCCAAATTTTTTTAAAAACTTTAATGCTAAATCTACTCTGAACACATTTTACTCAAAACTACAACATGGCTAAAATCTTATTAATCTAGATAATTAAAACTTTTAAGCATATTGACTTAAGCTTACAATATTAAATTTTGAGGTGCTCACCTTTGAAACCTTGCCATTCCAAAATCAGCAATCTTGACAACACCATCAGTCATTACCAAAATGTTACTAAGTTTCAGATCACGATGCAGTATTCCTTTGCTGCAAAAAGTAAATACTTAAAGATTGATATGACATTTAAAACAAGACAGGGCCCTAAAAATTATATGGTAACAAGCAATAATATTGTATCAAAGTTGAAATGTATTAAAATTAACATATGAAGCCCCATAAGCCTTCTGTAAACTTCCATCTCAGTACTGTAAAGATTTCACATTTATTGCAATCAAATGATTATGAATTTTTAAAAAATTGTGGAAAATTTATTTATACTATTATTGTCATACTGACTTCATCTGTTAGGATAAGAGTGTTTATTTTACGGATCTAAAAGACCATCTTGAGTTTAATTCTATTTTCACCTTTAGTTTAGTACTGTATTTTTTTAAAAAGTATAACAAAATCAAATCTTTTCTTTAAAAAAGTAAAAACTACCACAAAACTTGGAGAAACAAGCGAAAACACTGACAATGGCAATAGACTGAAATTTCTGGAAGTCGACTAAAGCTACTCTCACTAAATGAGGAGTTTCTAATTTCTATGTTTTCATTACTTAAGAGAGCGGCATCGAGGCTCACTTTGGGTTTAGAGTACTTTAGAGGCAAGGCATGCATTTTCACGCTTTGGAGCTTTAAAAGTTAAAGTGTAAATATATGAACCCGCCAGTATCAATTACTGATACTTATCTGTAAACTCAATTATAGAGATTTTCCTCCACCACCAATAGAGAATAAGAATAGAATATTTATGGTCAATGAACAATTGAATTGCAAAGAAAAAAAACAATATCAGCTGCACTATTGCATTTGTCTTAAGCAAATGAAGCGTTGGATGAATATTACATGCCTTAAGAACCATCCCAGAATTTGAATTGTTGACATTTTTATGCAATCTAATACCGCCATTTATTAAATTGTGCGAGAGATTTAAACATTTTTATTCCCTCTTACCTTTGATAATAACCCTAATAATTTAGTATGATTAAAGAAAGCCAAGTCAATATGCTAATGTCCCACCTGTGTATATACTGCAAGCCCTCCAATGTCTGTTTACTGATTGATTTGATGTTAGACAATGTCAGATGCACTTTGTCACTAGTAAGCATAGTCCAGAGATCACAGAAGCATAGCTCAAACACCAGCAATGTAGCAGGAGGATCAAGCATTTTGCAAATGTCTTTCAGTACCACAATATTTGTATGGTCCAGTGACTTGAGTATATCACATTCACGTAATATAACTTCCTCTGTCACCTGCAATAAATAAAATGTATTTACTAATTTTACAATAAAAACAATTGCCTCAAAGAAGATGAACGTGCAGAAACTATAAATAAATATCAGGTCAATAGTTAGCATTATCAATCACTCTATTTAAAATACACCCCATAGATATATAATGTGTGGTGCATAGAGCATATTTAAAAAATAATACTAACTCCCTCAATAACTTTCAACTTTTTCACAGCTAGATTCTCTCCAGTATGGGTGTCACGAGCCTGAAAGACCTCCCTAAAAATGATATTGGGAAAAAATAAAGTAATGAAAATACCTGCATTGCTGCTGGGGCTTTTAATTTTTGTTCGCATTATCATTATGACTTTGATTAAGTTTTCATAAAAAATAGCAGTTTGAGGCACTATTTTTCCATTATTAGGTAGGACATTTTAAACTTTAATTGTTCAATGAACAACTGCAGTTTTAAATCTATCAATTAAAATTAATTTTGAGACCATATTAAACTATAGAAATCTCTAAATATTAAAAACAAGCCTAGGCCTTATGAAAGATTTCCAGTTACTATTAAGTACAAGTACAGTTTATAGAACACATATGGTTAAAAAAAAACAACTTAAGACTTAGATAAGCCTATGCCTAATCCAAATATTAAAATCTTTTCTATTAACAACATTATGAGATGTATTCAGATTTAATCAATTTGAAATAGCAATAGTAATAGCATAGCATCACTTGGTCTTTCAAACCCTGTATGACTTGACCATAGGCTACTTTCACAGACAGTTTCTCAAACTCAATTTCTAAAACACTATACATATTTTTGAAGAAAAAAAAAACGAAACATTCTACATGCCCACAAATATTGCACACAGCAAGCCTATGCTTCACTATGATCATATGAAATGTGAATATATTCTTTGGCGCTTTAACTTATCTAGTGTAACAATAATTTAAATTATAATTTTAAACAGTTAATCCTGCAACTATGGTGAATCAGTTTTACCCTGGTGCTGGAAACTTTCACATTCACAAAATCATTTTCATTTAGGATTAAAGCCTACAATTTATGCAAAAAAGGATGTTAACATAAAAGTGAAAAAGTATACTGACACTGTATACTACACTAAATAATAAGGTCAATGACTAGAACTAGTAACACAAAAAGCTTTGGCTTGCTTTAAAATTACGGCTGGTACTGATAAAAAAAACTCTGTTCCTATTAATCTGGGAAAAGATTAACCAGTTAATTTCGATAAATTATATTTTTGCCACACCTATTCATATATAGATCCCGCCCATTAAGTTGCAATTCATTATTTTGCAAAATCTGCTGCTAAGTCGTGGTTATTCCATAACTTTGTGAATGTAACACAGTAAATTCATTCTGCTATGCAAGAAATAATGAAGTCTAACCTCTTTTGTTTACATATGCACATCTAAATAAATACTAATAGGAGGTAAGAGTAAGTAACAAAAAATATAAATTAATACATTGGGGGAAAAAAATGAAATATTTTCTTGAACTTCAATGGAATTTTATTTGATCAAATACATTTTCATCAATTAAAACTTTTAACGTTTAGGCCTAATCAATTAAATTAATCTATAATTTTTGCAGCCTTTCTTATTTATAAAATGAAAATGCATGTTTTCCTCACCCCCTCCTTTTATGACAAAAAAAGTATTATACTTATACGTTAAATAGACGTTGGATTCTTAGCTCACTTAGGTATAGTGCTTGGGTTAGTCATAGTGATAGTCACTATCAGTCTTGTGACTAAGTTAAGTGACGTTAACTCCTCGTCCTTAGCGGCCTAGGCCTGACTGACTCATTTTGAAGGAGTATGGTCCATGGCCATGGCCCAACATTCACCAGTAAAGTAACCATGCCATGCCAATCAACTAATCAAAGACTCAATTTATACGTATTTATAATAAAGACCCAATATCTCATAGTATCATTGTATGCCTTTAGGCTAAACTTTAGGTAATTGTTATCTCATAAAATAAGTAATGCTTACCCATAAGATCCACTTCCTAAGGTTTCTAAAATTTCGAAAGATCTTAACTGCCATGTGTGTTTCACGTTTGTTGATGTTGCTTCGGTTTCAGCATCTTCGTTATTTGAATCTGTTTCTGTGTCTTCATCACTACGACTATTGTGTTCTCCGTTATTGTCTTCATGGCACTTGCCAATATGAATACTTAATTGGATTTCACATTCTTCATAAACAACATCTTCAAGCGTGTTCAAATGAAATTTTCCAGGAGACTTATAATTATAACTTTCACTTTCGCCACGATGTCGTTTCGACGGCTGAACAGGACTATAAAATATATGTTGCTCCACGTCACTACTAGCCATAATAAGATGAGTACTTTCTACTTTCAAAAAGCTCTAACTCCCTTTCTTATTCGTAATTTGTATACTGTATGTATATAACAGAATTCATACACATGTGCATCACATCAGGTCGGTCACATTGACAAGTATGACCGTGTCACGAATCGAAGGAAGACAGCGGTATCTACTTCCTATTGAGAGAGGTCGCTTTTGATTGGGTACGAATAAATCAAGTGCAGCTACTCTAATTCTTTTTAATTGTTTTTTTAAAATACTTTTATACTACTTTTTTTTTTTCTTTTTTTTTTTTACTATTTTTTTAAAATCTTTCTTTGTTGTGTTTTTTTAAACACAATTTCCGATCGGGAAAAAATGCGTCTATATATTTGAAATGTCTGTAAACATGGGCGTAGGCAAGGGGGGTAAGGGGGCATTTGACCCCTCCCTACATTTTAGAAAAATGTCTTAAATTAGTTACAATAAAACTGACCTGAATTCCCCGCAAGTTAATTACATTGAAGACAGTGTACACATATCAAACATAACAAAGAATTATATAACTGATTACATTACTGATTGTTGTAAATAACATTTCTGTCACATTTTTAGCAAAAATACGTCAGCATTTATATTTATGTGTCCACGCAGTTTCATATAGCAAACGAACATTTTGATTTTAAAAATGGTACTTTTCCTTCAGTGGCGTCGCTAGGGGGGTGCGGAGGGGGCGGGCCGCCCCGGGTGACACCATCAGGGGGGTGACACCAGACTGTAAAATTCTATATATTCCCGTTATTTGGCACTGGAAAACACGGAGGAGTTCTATGCATTAAATCATGAGGGGGTGACACCATGAGCTACCGCCCCGGGTGACACCATGAGCTACCGCCCCGGGTGACACCAACCCTAGTGACGCCTCTGTTTTCCTTTATCTTACCCCCAAATTTTTTAAAAGTAAAATACAGTCACAATATCATTGAGAATGCTAGGGTTAGGGTTAGGGTTAGGGTTACCACGTGTTGTCACGTCGTGCAAATATGATTTTTTTGCCAAAAAATATTTTGGGGGTAAGATAAAGGAAAAGAACTCAAAATTTTTTCGATGATTACTTTCTAGGCAAAACACTTTAATTAATTTAATTATTCCTATTGTGTTTCGTATAGCATTCACAGTTTTTAAATCGTTCACGACAAGATTAAGTTTATGTGAACTGCAATGTACAAATGCTGCTTTTAGGTATTTTTCCTAATTATTCTTGGATTTCTCCTTTTTTTACCTGCCATTTTAGAACAACCGCAGTATCCTTAACCAACAAGCTTTTTCATATCTAATCCTAATTCTAATGAATTTTAATGACTGTTTTGGCTAAACCTTTTTTTAAACCTTCAGCTGCTCTATCGACAATTGGAATATATCCCAGGAATTCTTCTGTGACCATCATTTTCCCATTTTGTTCTTTGACAAATCTAACACCAAGTTTTATCTACTCAATGCCTGAAATGTCATTTGGTCTCGTCGGCAAGTATAGTCTGTACCCAAACAATTTCAATTATATAATTCCCCGGGCAGTTTTATATTCGGGTGGTGGGGGGTCGAAATCCTTGTTGTTAATCAGCTTCTTAAAATATTTTTTTTAAACCCGTTAAATTAAAGTTTAGTAAAAAAAAAAAAAGCCAAGGTAAACCATAATTAAAAGAATTGAATACTTACGATATTTCTTAAATAATTTTAAAGAAGCTTCAAGCTGATGGCCTTAAAATAATAATGGACTAGAGAGGCACAACGTGTGTTCTATTTCTTTATGGCAGCATGTCAAAAAAGAATCCCAGAAATAAGTCTCAAAGTTTAAGTAGCACTTAGCTCAAACTTAAAACTCCAGAGAAAAAACAATCATCTACTGTATAGAAGGACCATCTGTAATAGATAAAATATGATAGAGCAGAATCAGGAACTTTGCTAGTCGCAAAGAATTCTTTACCATTTCATTTTTTTTTTTTACTTCTGAAAACGTGTACTTTATGAAGTCAATGATGCACTAAATTATGTACACACGTTTAGTGATAAAATGCTTTGCAGAGGCTACTCACAGAGACACTAATGTAATAATACAATATATAAAGGGTGCAGTGACTTTTTGCATAAATTTAATGTGGAGACATTTAATTGTATTTTCCAATCAAAGAATGAGAGTGCTACTGTTTGGCAATGGAGCCATGATATGTAGAAAAAAGTTGAAAAGGAAGTTGTATCCGTCATAAGATCAGATTACTGCGGATATTAATTTGAGATTTTGGCAGTTACAAAATCTGGAAAACAGTTATAATTTTCGTACACCAGCAAATCTACTGAACCTAAAAATTATGTATTCAAATTACAATATTCAAGTTTGAATTATTGTCAAGCAAAGGCTATTTAACAACACAGTTAATAAATGAATTAGTGAATTCAAACCCACTTGCTTTATTCAAGTTAGTTAACATGCCCTGCTTAATAAAAATATCATTGCTTCAAATATTGCTTACAACTGTCTTAAGGCATGAAATGGTGAGAGAAGCTTCTCGTAAGTTAAGTTAATGAAAAAGTAATTATGATCAACAAATTAATTTACCAAGATTGGCTAATCTATATCTATTGAGGTAACTTACTAAAAATTAAATATATTTTGTTTTTATTGAATTAAAGTAGCACACATAATATGTGTTTTTCAATAAAATTCTGTTATTCTTTAAAAATGATATGCCTATCAAATTAAAATAATGAGTAAATAATTTGAATTCGTCTATTTTATGGAAAATTGTTAACATTTAGCGCAAGAACATGAAAATATTCAAATTTCTTCATTAATAAACATCGCAATGACATCAATTATTTTCGAAAAAGACATACTTAAAAATTTCAAGCGTCTTGGAAAAATTGACCTCTGAAGTAACTAGTAAAACGAGATCGGATGCTGGAACATTACTCATATCATTGCAATATTTTTCTTTTCTATAGAATTTCAATTTATAAAAAAAAAAAAAGTTTTTAAAAAAATAATTCAAACCCATTTCATGGAACAAAGTTATTCTCTAATACAGAACGCTGTAATAGATTATAGAGAATTGGAGATATCAACTGAACCTCAAGCTCGAAAGAGAAAAAGTATGAGTGGAGAAAATTCAGGAGACGAAATTCTGTCTTTATAGATATAATTATAATAGAAAATAATAGAACCAACTGATCAGTTGCATGTCGTTGCAAGAAAATATTCGTGCATAATACCATGTAACCTACTAAATGAACAATTTAACATCATGTTAATTTCTTTATAATCTCTGATAAAGAACAGTTACACATTGAACGAAAAGGTTCAAGGTTTTTATGTCAGTAAACAGAAGGATTCTCAGAATTCACTGGCCGGACAAAATCAGCTACTGGGAACTGTGGCAGCGGACAAAACAGAAGCCGATTGAGGAAGAGATTCTTCAAAAGCGGTGGAGGTGGATCGGTCATACACTAAGAAAACCTGCTTCTAATACAACAAGGCAAGCCCTGAAATGGAACCCACATGGTAAACGGAAAAGAGGCCGTCCAAGAAACACTTCGCACCGAGAATTGGAGGCAGACATGCGAATTAGCCATGAATGGAAGATCCTGGAGAAACTGGCCCAGGGTAGAGATGCCCGGAGGTCTCTTGTAGGTGGCCTATGTCCTAGGAGGAAGTGCATACGCCGACGATAATTGGTGGATGTTCCTCATGGACGAAAAGGCTCAACAACAACAAAACAGGGCCAGGCTTAGCAATTGCGGGGCCTTATGCAGCTTAGTATGCGAAAAGGAATGCGCTGGGTCCAATTTGGGTAATGATAAGGATAATAAGTAAAAATTAAAATAGGTGGGGTCTTTGAAAGCGCGAACCCACTGCGGCCGCGTAGGTGGCAGTGACTTAAGACCAGCCCTGACTTTACCTACACTACAAGACGATTCATTATTTTAGAAAAAACGGGGGGGGGGGGGGGGTGGATGCCTCCTTGATCTATTAAAATATATTAAACAGTATAAATTGGAAAATTCTTTACCCAACAGTATACTTTTGCTAAGAATGTTTTCAACCATTGCTGTAAGTGTATATAGTTGTGAAAGTAGCTTCTCCAAACTGAAGTTGATACAAAAATTATCTTCGTTCCACAATGAGGGATTTAAGACTACAAAATCTTGCAAAATTGTCCATAGAACAAGATCTTACAAATAATTAAAACTTTCATAACATAATACACGATTTTTCTACTATGAAAGTTAGGTAAGTAAATTTACAAATTTATTTACATACTAATGAATAAAATGTCTTTGTTTATAAAAAGGTATATATTTATAAATAAAAAAGCATATTAATTTGCAATGTTTTTTGGCTGTAAATTTGGAATGTTTTGTCTAATTTGAGGGAGGGGGTGGGGGCCTGCAACCTCAATAACTTTCTTGTGGCCTTTAAAAATGAATCTTTTTATATTTTTAAATGTATAAAAATAAGTATATCTATGCGTACATAAATATGGCATTAAATGGTTAACATGTTCCCCACCTTTTACTTTTACAATGTACTTCGTTTCAATTACAATTATTTATTAATGTTTATTTATTTAAGTGGCCGTCCTTAAATGACGTCTCGCGATTTTGGATGATTTTTCACCCCCTGCTCCCTGGTCACATGTTGTCTCAAAAATGTAGACCCCTTCTTCAATGTGACATCACAAAGGCCCCTCTCCCCCATAAAAGCCATATTTTCTAATTTAAAATGAGCAGGTTTCCAATCATTTTATAGTCATTTAAATATTTTTAGTGTAAGGCTGCACTCTAATATCGTAACACGCGTGAAACCATGTAAAACTTCATTAAATAAAGTGTCGGTAATTAGTCTATATATTTAGTGGAAATTTTATTTAAAGTTGCGCATTTCGATATGACTTCAAATGTGTGACACCCATCTCCCTCCACGTGTGACGTCATGTATGGACGTCCTCTAAAAGGGCGGCAAATTGGAAACCACCCCGGGCGGCAAAAGCTCTATCTACGCCACTGCACCCCGGGCGGCACATACCCACGCTACGATGCTTGGTCGAAGCTAAATATCGAAACAGACTTTTTATAACAAGAAATATGAATTAAGCCATTTTTCCGGGATTCCCTCATAATCCGATCTTCAACAGGATCTTACTGGAAACCGTGGTGCAATCCCAAACGTAATCTACTGTGAACGTAATCCCCACCCGGCACTAAATTTTATTAAGCTTAGACTTAGAGAGTACTGTTCACGCAGTACATATACTAAAATTGGAACGATACAGAGAAGATTAGCATGGCCCCTGCACAAGGATGACACGCAAATTCGTGAAGCGTTCCATATTTTTTAAGGGGGCCGCGGTGGTCGAGTGGCAAGCGCGCTCGACTGGCGCTCCGATGGTCACGGGCTCGAATCCATGGGAAGCCAGGGACCCGCTCCCGGGGACCAGAGCGTCCCCGAGTCCCACCCAGCTCCAAATGGGCGAAAAGCGGCGGGCAATGCGTGGAACCCTCAGCCGTGGCATGTGAACGCTGCATCTCTTGCCAAAAACAACTGCTGCCTTGCAGATGGTCTTGGCTGACCAAAGGCTATGGAAGCAAATCCAGAAAATACAGCAGGCTGAAGTCGGAGACCACGGGCCAATTGGCGCAAAACTCGTGGCACGCAAAACTCAATACTCAATATTGAGAACGAAGAAGAAGACTTAGAGAAATATGATTCTGAAAGTGTGTGAGGACCTTTACGTTAATGTTTCCTCTAGGGCTGTATGTTGTTGGTTTTTTTTTTTCTGGTTTTTTTTTTTTTTACTCTGCCAGAAAACGCGGGATTTACTCTGGACATTACATATAACATGAAATAAACGGAGACGATTGAGATGAGAGGGTTAAACAATACGACACAATTTTTGCTTTTAATTTACTATCATTTCAACGATTTATTGTATGATCGTTGTGATTAGGGTTGTTAATTTTGGTTGTTGTAGGTAGGTTGTGGGTTTTTTTTGTTTTTTTTTTTTTTCAAACCTATCAATTACATAAATATGTAAATCCGATTATAAACCGATTATCGTTTTAATTTTAACGATGGCTTCATNATATATATATATATATATATATATATATAAAGCTCTGGCTCCGGCTAATCCTTTAACCGGCTTCGGCTACTGTCGGACTTCAGTTCATAAATCCAGCCGAATTAAGTTCGATTATCGGTTTGGGGAATTTAAAACCGATTATCGCTTTCAAAACCGAATAGTTGTGTTGATGGGTTCGGGTAGTAGGTGGGACGATAGCATGAAAAACGTGCGGGATGTGGGTTGGTAGATGAAATGATTGGTGGGATTATAGTTCGGATGATGCTAGGATGATAGTTGGAATGATAAAGAGGAGGATGTCTAAATTGGCTTGCAGTATTTACTGCAGTTTTAGCCCTTTAAGTTTCGGCGCAGGCTCAGTTGTATCCTGGTCTACTGTCTGACAGACTTTGTTGTATCCTGGTCTACTGTCTGACAGACTTTGTTGTATCCTGGTCTACTGTCTGACAGACTTTGTTGTATCCTGCTCTACTGTCTTACAGACTTTGTTGTATCCTGGTCTACTGTCTGACAGACTTTGTTGTATCCTGGTCTACTACCTAACAGACTTTGTTGTATCCTGGTTTACTGTCTGACAGACTTTGTTGTATCCTGGTCTACTGTCTGACAGACTTTGTTGTATCCTGGTCTACTGTCTGACAGACTTTGTTGTATCCCATTATATTGTCTGACAGACTTTGTTGTATCCTGGTCTACTGTCTGACAGACTTTGTTGTATCCCATTCTATTGTCTGACAGCCTTTGTTGTATCCTGGTCTACTGTCTGACAGACTTTGTTGTATCCTGGTCTACTGTCTGACAGACTTTGTTGTATCCTGGTCTACTGTGTGACAGACTTTGTTGTATCCTGGTCTACTGTCCGACAGACTTTGTTGTATCCTGGTCTACTACCTGACAGACTTTGTTGTATCCTGGTCTACTACCTAACAGACTTTGTTGTATCCTGGTCTACTGTCTGACAGACTTTGTTGTATCCTGGTCTACTGTGTGACAGACTTTGTTGTATCCTGGTCTACTACCTAACAGACTTTGTTGTATCCTGGTCTACTGTCTGACAGACTTTGTTGTATCCTGGTCTACTGTGTGACAGACTTTGTTGTATCCTGGTCTACTACCTAACAGACTTTGTTGTATCCTGGTCTACTGTCTGACAGACTTTGTTGTATCCTGGTCTACTGTGTGACAGACTTTGTTGTATCCTGGTCTACTACCTAACAGACTTTGTTGTATCCTGGTCTACTGTGTGACAGACTTTCTTGTATCCTGGTCTACTTTCTGACAGACTTTGTTGTATCCTGGTCTACTGTCTGACAGACTTTGTTGTATCCTGGTCTACTGTCTGACAGAATTTGTTGTATCCCATTCTATTGTCTGACAGACTTTGTTGTATCCTGGTATACTGTCTGACAGACTTTGTTGTATCCCATTATATTGTCTGACAGACTTTGTTGTATCCTGGTCTACTGTCTGACAGACTCTGTTGTATCCCATTCTATTGTCTGACAGACTTTTTTGTATCCTGGTCTACTGTCTGACAGACTTTGTTGTATCCTGGTCTACTGTCTGACAGACTTTGTTATATACCGGTCTACTGTCTGACCGACTTTGTTGTATCCTGGTATACTGTCTGACAGACTTTGTTGTATCCTGGTGTACTGTGTGACAGACTTTGTTGTATCCTGGTCTACTGTGTGACAGACTTTCTTGTATCCTGGTCTACTGTCTGACAGACTTTGTTGTATCCTGGTCTACTGTCTGACAGACTTTGTTGTATCCTGGTCTACTGTCTGACAGACTTTGTTGTATCCTGGACTACTACCTAACAGACTTTGTTGTATCCTTTTCTACAGTCTGACAGACTTTGTTGTATCCTGGTCTACTGTCTGACAGACTTTGTTGTATCCTGGTCTACTGTCTGACAGACTTTGTTGTATCCTGGTCTACTACCTAACAGACTTTGTTGTATCTTGGTCTACTGTCTGACAGACTTTGTTGTATCCTGTTCTACTGTCTGACAGACTTTGTTGTATCCTGGTCTACTGTCTGACAGACTTTGTTGTATCCAGGTCTACTACCTAACAGACTTTGTTGTATCCTGGTCTACTGTCTGACAGACTTTGTTGTATCCTGGTCTGACAGACTTTGTTGTATCCTGGTCCACTGTCTGACAGACTTTGTTGTATCCTGGTCTGACAGACTTTGTTGTATCCTGGTCTGACAGACTTTGTTGTATCCTGGTCTACTGTCTGACAGACTTTGTTGTATCCTGGTATACTGTCTGACAGACTTTGTTGTATCCTGGTCTACTGTCTGATAGACTTTGTTGTATCCTGGTCTGACAGACTTTGTTGTATCCTGGTCTATTGTCTGACAGA
>MUZC01000549.1:126741-164367 GCA_002072015.1 Radix auricularia | reverse complement strand
GGGGGGGGGGGTTAATAACTCATTGACTCATTCTTTAAAAAATAAACTTTAAAAACACAAAAAACAGCATAAATATTATATTCCATAATGCTATATTTATTGCCAGGTCATCTTACAATATTCCACTTTATGGACCGTGTTCAATTTTATTATTACGAATATTCGTTACCGTTAGTCCGTAAAGTCGTAAAAATTCAAAGCATGCCCATTAAAATAAAGTGAGATGTTCTCTTGAAATAAGACCAAATACAAAAATGGCAGTTTTTTAAGAAAACAAATTAATCATGTTTTCCCGCTTGTTTTAACACGAGAGTACGTAATAAAATTGTTAATTTTGGACCAGGTCCTACAATTCTGATCATATATCCAAGTGCAGTTGGATGAGAAATAAATCTCTTTGACACATCAACATCAATATGTCATGACAGTTTCAGGTGAAGTTAAGGTCCAAATGAATTTCTTTCCTCCACATGTTCTTACATGAGTTCCTTGTATCTTTATTCTTGACCCTTGTCCTCACAATCGTCAAAAAATGTTCGACCATGAAGTCTATCTGTCAATACATGGCCATAGTTCTGCAGAATCAAATGCCGACCTCAGGGTATCTCCATCAAGAGAGGAATTTGAGATTTAATCCTCAGTATCTGACTTAGAGAGTTCTTCCTTCGACTGGCTCTGGATTTGTCCACAGGTCGCGATGGACCTCTTTGACTTTCTTTAGTTGATTCCACGTTAATTATTGCCATTTCCCTGTCCTGCAGGAACACACAAATCCGCTGACCGGTCATAGTGACGGCCGCCACCATTCCCGGCACGGCACAGCACACCGTGTCGTGGGTCTCATTGCACGGACTCGCCTCGTGAAGATCTTCAGCAGAGCAGTCCGCGCATTTCCGACACCCACTGTGTCTAGCGGCGTGCGCTTTCTTCTCGCGGAAATACCCGCTAGGACAACTGAGCACCGCGTCTGAAATCGGTGTGCAACGCTGGACTATGATCTGGTTGAGGCGGGGGTCGGCCATCTTGCACATTCCGCAATCCGTGAAGGTGTGGTTGTCAAGAGAGACGAAAGTATTCACCGGACAAGGCAGGCAAGTGGGGAGCGCGTCATAGTGGTGGCGTAAGTAGTGTCCCTTGCTGCACGTGAACTCGCCCTGTGCGTGATGCAACCGGGTCGTATGACAGCAGACGACAAGAAGCAGGACCAGGACCCCGCCCATCGTTATACAAATCTCAGCCAGGCTGGGCAAGCGTATGATGAAAGATCTTCTTGATAAACTGGGACTAGAACTAGAACTGGGAATGGCTTTCTGAAGTTTCTGCAAGTAATCAAGTATAATAATATTGAAATGTTGGGGTCAGGGATACGCCTTCAAGGGGTTGGCTTACAACCGTAGGAGGTTTTAAGTTTAAACAAATTTTATAGCCTGAAAGATCTAATTATAGATATTTAAAATATTGCGTTGTTTAACAAGCGTTAAAGCCATTACACAGTGGCGGTGGGGGCGGGCCGCCCACCCCGGGTGACACCATCAGGGGTGGGGTGACACCAAAAATTAAAATTATATTTAATCCCGTTATTTTGCTCTGGAAAACTCAGAGGAATTCTATTGGTTAAGTCCTGAGGAGGGTGACACCATAAGTTACCGCCCCGGGTGACACCAACCCTAGGGCCGCCTCTGGTATTACAAAACTATGTCTTCATTTAACTATGTCTCAATAAAACCATATTTTGACTAAATAATGCCGTAAATATACTATGTCTTAACATTCTGCGTCTTAGCTATGCCATGTCTTAACTACTTAACTATATTTTAAAATAAATATGTTTAACTATAATGCTATTTCTTACCTAACCCATGCCTTAACTACTTTATTTCTTAACCAAACTATGTCTAAGCTATTTTTTTTTCTTACCTAAACTATGTTTTAACTATATTATTTCTGTCCTATTTTATTACTTAACTAGACTATGCTTTACTATACTATTGCTTAACTAAACTGTCTTGACTATACTATTTCTTAACTAAAACATGTCTTAACTATACTATTTCTTAACTAAATTATGTCTGAAGCTTACCTCTTGAAATGGACAGACATCCAAGTAGCGTGATTCCGTCAGTTCCATTCTGCGGTGTGCCAGTGTTATGATCACATGTATGGCAATGTCATATCCAGTATTTCCTATTTTTTGAGGCAGAGCCTTAAAGGGTTCTAACATTTTGTTTCTTGGCCTTTTGTTCCTAGTGACCCTAACTGCTCCCTCTCTCACTCACTCACTTTTCTGTTCCTCCTCTCTATATTTCTCTCACTTACTCTTCTCTTTATTTCTCTCTCTCTCCCTCTCACTCTCTCTCTCTCTCTCTCTCTCTCTCTCTCTCTTTTTCTCTCTCTCTCTCTCTCTCTCTTGATTCCCTTATTTCCCTTATTCAACCCATCATTTAAGTCAAGGAAGTGTATTTACTTGAGTGCTCCATTTAGGCTAAATTTAAAACATTAACCTGGTTAAAACCTCTGCAAAAACAACAAAACAAAAGAGAAAAAAAACACAAAAAACAAAAAAAGGAACAGGGAATAAACACTAAATGGCTTGTACACAGCGGCGTAGCTGGGAATTTGTAGGGGCTTGGGGGCCCGTGTGGGCTTAACCTCTTGGGGGCCCCACATACATGACGGTATCGTAATACTGAATGTAAAAATAATATTCTGACACTAATTTAGGGACCCCCTCAAGTGGGGGCCTGTGGGGGGGGGTCTTTCGAATTGTGTCCCACCCTCCCCCTCCCATAGCTACGCCTCCGGAGATCACTTGTTAATGTTGACGGCTAACGTTTAGCCTCAAAATAGCCCCATGACATAAGGACTTTTAATAGATTCGTGCGTAGCAACAGTACCAACATGCACGGAAATAATTTAAAACAATATAATTATAATGTTACAACTGGAGACAATTTCATGACAGTGATTAATTTTTCTCACTTCGGTCGACAGCTTTATTTTGGCTTCCTTGACGAATATTTTATATTGACATTCTTTGGGTCCTCACGTAACAAAAATTTTGAGAAGCAATGCAGCAGTATTTTTTTTTTATAAATTTGACAGGTCGCGATGGACCTCTTTGACTTTNTATATATATATATATATATATAGCATATGACTGATAATATGCGTTCTTTTACTTATATGCCCAGCACATATCGGGAAATACACCGGGTTTACAATTAATGAGTTATATTGTTATTCCTCCACCACCCCCTCCACACGCATACTTAAAACTGAATTCAGTTGTTTTTTTTACCAACTCGATTTTCTCAGAATTTTTTCAGTATTTGTTTCGTGATAACTTCCAATTTGTTGCACCTAAAAGGTGTCGCTTGTTATGCTTTCTCATGACAACGAAACTGATCTTGTCAATGTTTAGAATTTAGATTGTTGCTTTTATTGTCATGGCAACAAAATGACGTGTTAAGATTGTTATTTCAATTGTCATGACATCACAGTGATGTGTGAAGATTGTTGTTTTATTGTCCAGACATCAAACGAAATCTGTTTAGATTGCTGTTGGCTTGACATCAAAGTGTTATGTATTTAGAATGCTGTTCGCTTGACATCAAAGTGATATGTATTTAGAATGCTGTTCGCTTGACATCAAAGTGATATGTGTTTAGAATGCTGTTGGCTTGACATCAAAGTGTTATGTGTTTAGAATGCTGTTCGCTTGACATCAAAGTGATATGTGTTTAGAATGCTGTTGGCTTGACATCAGTGATATGTGTTTAGATTGCTGTTGGCTTGACATCAAAGTGATATGTGTTTAGATTGCTGTTGGCTTGACATCAGTGATATGTGTTTAGATTGCTGTTGGCTTGACATCAGTGAAATGTGTTTAGATTGCTGTTGGCTTGACATCAGTGATATGTGTTTAGATTGCTGTTGGCTTGACATCAAAGTGATATGTGTTGAGATTGCTGTTGGCTTGACATCAGTGATATGTGTTTAGATTGCTGTTGGCTTGACATCATTGATATGTGTTTAGATTGCTGTTGGCTTGACATCAGTGATATGTGTTTAGATTGCTGTTGGCTTGACATTAAAGTGATATGTGTTTAGATTGCTGTTGGCTTGACATTAAAGTGATATGTGTTTAGATTGCTGTTGGCTTGACATCAGTTATATGTGTTTAGATTGCTGTTCGCTTGACATCAAAGTGATATGTGTTGAGATTGCTGTTGGCTTGACATTAAAGTGATATGTGTTGAGATTGCTGTTGGCTTGACATCAAAGTGATATGTGTTTAGATTGCTGTTGGCTTGACATTAAAGTGATATGTGTTGAGATTGCTGTTGGCTTGACATCAGTGATATGTGTTTAGATTGCTGTTGGCTTGACATCAAAGTGATATGTGTTTAGATTGCTGTTGGCTTGACACTAAAGTGATATGTGTTTAGAATGCTGTTGGCTTGACATTAAAGTGATATGTGTTTAGATTGCTGTTGGCTTGACATCAAAGTGATATGTGTTTATATTGCTGTTGGCTTGACATCAAAGCGATATCTGTGATTGCTGTTGGCTTGACATCAAAGTGATATGTGCTTAGATTGCTGTTGGCTTGACATCAAAGCGATATCTGTGATTGCTGTTGGCTTGACATCAGTGATATGTGCTTAGATTTCTGTTGGCTTGACATCAGTGATATGTGCTTAGATTGCTGTTGGCTTGACATCAGTGATATGTGCTTAGATTGCTGTTTTTATTGTCCTGAAATCCAAGTTCAAAGAGATACGTGGTTAGCTTGCTGTTGCCTTGACATCAAAATGCTTTGACACCCTGGCAGAGTGGAGGGGGGGGGGAGAATTTTTTATTTTCTCATATCTTATATATTAAATAACCTTGTATACAGAATATGTTTGCGTCCTACGCTTATCAATGCTTATTGGTTACTCTTGCATTTTTTTAAATTGGCAATTCAAATGTTAGATAAAGTGACGTTTTCCTGGTTTCCTCGGGCAACCTATTTCACGTCCGAATTCCGGATGGGAAGAACGAAAATTAGTACATTCGTAATTGCATACGGAATAAGAGGTGTTTTTATTCATATGCCTATCTGGGAGTTGTATATTATAAATTAGATTATTTTTGTGTTGGATTTCCAAATTTGAATTTTTTCCTTATGTATTATTACTACTTTGTTCTTCTATCCACCAGTGTTTCCGGGCATTGTGATTCAACTAATGCCATTAGTAATGGTGCTACTTCTGTCAGTTTTCAATAATTACCAATAACATTCTAATGTTTCAATTTATTTTTTTTTGTAAAGCTGCGAACGTTTGCTCCCCGGGTGGCACTAATCCCATCGACTATGATCTACGCCACTGGGCCAAGGTTAGCCCACACGCCATGGTTGATTTCGTTATTGATTACCACTTGGCCTGTCCGCTTGGCATAGGCGTTTACGTCATGTTTGTATTATGTCATCTACAACCTCTGCGGGGGGAGGGGTGGTGTCTGAAAAGGGGAGTTTAAAAGGCTCACTGGTGGTGCGTCTTGGGTGACTAGAAATCTAAAAGTGGGGGGGGGGGGCGTTTACTTCCAGGTGCATACACGTTGCCATGCTGAGATTGAGAGATAGTACTACTAGTACTAGTCACTTGAAATCATACATGTGGGGGCGTAGGTGTGGTATATTATGGCATTGAGTTGTTTTATTGGTGCAAATAAAAGTGCGAGGACGTGGGAGTGTGTGCCGGGTATGCTGGTGTGTATGTGATTGTTGGGTATGTCACAAAACGTATGTGTGTCTGTGATTGGTATGTGGGCTCTAGGGTTTGAACATATCATGATGTGCTCGTGTTCAGAGCTGTTACCAGGAAAACGCCGCTTACTACGCTCACTTCCCCATCCGCCCCTCCGCTTGTTACAACTGGGAACGTTTTGGCCCATCCAACTTCTACGAACGCAACATTAGCATTTTTTTAAAACCCGTGGAAAAAAAACAAGTTTTTGTCTTTAAATCCTTTATATACAAGACATAACTAAAAGAATGTTCATTATAATAGGCATAGTAAGACAACCCAAAAATCCCAAATTTTAGTTGTGTCTCGTAAAACATGTTTAATGGTTGGTTAAAAACCGATTCAAAGTTTTTTCGGCACTCAGCAAGCATACACCACGAGTTAATATGAAGGATTTTTAAAAAATTAAGCAGCAAGTAGCCCCCTTCTGTTAGGGCGTGGGCCAGAGTCCTGTTTGCCCCCCCTCTCCCGAGCCGACAACCTTTCTCTGCACAAATCCGTCAATATGTATTTTAAACAAAAGTCCAGTTTACTCGAATAATCAATCTATCCATCCATCACTGTGGCGCTACAGGCCATGCAGTGCTTTGGTCTGCCTCACGACCTCCTTCCACTCAGTTCTAACCAACGCCTTTCTTCTCCAAGATTAGAAGCCCATTTGTTGTAGATCTTTCTCTACATCATCCATCCATCTAAGCCTAGGTCTTCCCTTGAGCCGTTTTCCTCTGGGATTTTGGTGGTGTACCCTCTTTACTCCTCTATCATTTGACATTCTTTCTAGGTGTTCTGCCCAGCGCAGTCTGCACCTTTTTTATTTCTGCAACTTTCGTGGTTTCCTGATATAAACTGTATATATAGTTCATGGTTGATTCTTATCCTTCATCCGAACTCATCCTTGGTTGGTCCATAAATTTTCCTGAGAACATTCCTCTCCCATGAATTTAATAGGTTTTCTGCAGTTTTCGTTAAGGTCCAAGATTCAATTTGCATATGTTTCAGCTGGTCCGGTGACAGTTTTATAAAAAAGATTTTATTTGTTTCTCTAGTAATGTTTTTACCTTTTGAGTATTTTCTGACTACTAAAAAATGCTCTGTCTCCGGCTTATATTATTTTTTGTTATTTCTGTTATTATATCTTTCCTTTCGTTTAAAACGATTCTAGGTATTTGAATTGTTTTACATTTTCGAAAGTCTTGTTCCTAGTTTTGAAAGGCGTCTGATTATTAATATCTGATCAGTCGTTGATCTGTTTTGTCTGAATCCACATTGGTGGTATCCACTTATGTCTTGAGCGCATGGATGCAGTCTTTTGTCTTTAGGTTTCGTCAATATTTTAAATAACCATTTAATAGGGAGGTTCTTTTGTAGTTTGTAAACTGAAGTTTGGAGCCTTTCTTTTGTATTGGATATATTAATTCCGTTTCCCACTCTGTTGGTATTTTCTCTATTTCCCATATCCTAGTTATGAGTGTGTGTATTTGAGTTTGTGGTTCCCTACTCCTTGCTTAATGAGTTCTGCTGTGATGAGGTATTATTTTTTTATTACTTCTTTAGTTTCATCTAGCACAGTGGCGTCACTAGGGGGTGCGGTGAGGCGGTCGCCGAGGGTGATACCATTAGGTGGGTGGCACCAAAATGTAAAATTCTGCATGTTCCCATTATTTGGCACTGAAAAAGTGGAGCAGTTCTATGGGTTAAGTCGTGAGGGGGTGACACCATAAGCTACCGCCCTGGATGACACCAACCCCAGTGACGCCACTGTTCTAGCAATCGGGAGTTTTAAAAAAATGAGTACCCGTTGTCGGCTGGAGCACTCGCCTCACAAGCTGAGGTGCGTGGGATCTAGCCCACGACAAAGCCATAATAGAAATGTTGATGAATGACTATCGCTTTTAAAAAAAAGTCATCCGGTGACCTGAGGAGGAGATGGGCGCAGCCAAGTTCTACCAACCCTCTACGACCACCACAATGTTATGGAGTACACACATACCCGTTGAATGTAAGGTATCCGAAGAAACCGTTTCGATCCCCCTCTTCACTAGCTTCAAGTGAGTGGTACTGCTTAGGGGAAGGAGGGCCAGGTGGGTCAGATGGGTCAGGTGGGCCAGTACGGATCAGCAAAAAAGTACCACGAAGAAATAAGCGGACCTTAGCTCTGAGGAAAACTTCTAATGGAGTTAACGCCTTATTTTGGTCACATTGATTATCCCCCTTGGATAATAGACCCTCTAATAGCCTTGCGTTCAACCGTTTTTGGGGCTGCCCTTTACTCCTCCCTTGGTACCTTCCCAGTTTTTGGGGTAGGCCTTTGTGGATCCGTTCATTTCCTAAAAGACAGTAAGTAGCGTCTGATATTTGTCCTCGCGTATAATTTTATTCGCCCCACCCCCATATCCGGTGGGCTTTCCCCTATCCGCCACCTGTGGGGGGAGGGGGACCTTGATGGAAGATCAGAAACTGCGCATGAGAGTAATTAACCACACTGGTGACTAATCAATACAGCCCCATGTCGCACGTCCATGTCTGTGTGTAGATCATAATTTAATGGGGACATTAACACTCAAGCTTGGTAACCAGCTTTATCAGCAACAGTTGTCGCATGGGAAACATGATTGACCCAACAGGTGCTCTTAGTCTTGGCTGCTTGTCTCCCACCTGCTGGGAGGGTATCTCCAGTGTGCCGCTTCGATGTCCGAAAGTGGGTGCGGTCAAACTAGAAGCCTGTTGTACCGTGGACACGGCACCGAGAGTTGTATCAGCTTTTAGGTCATGAAGCCAGTGTGACGTTATTATTCATAGGTCAGTACCGGGCTGACCCAGGGGCCAACGGTTAACGAGTCTCGCGTGGCAACTAGTTTTGGGACAAGGATACGTGTTTTATGCTGAAGGCACTTCGGATAGTTCCGCTATTAACAAATTAGCGATGTAGACTTGGGAAGAGAAGGGCTGGGAGGGAAACCAATAAGAAAGCTGGGATTTTTATATTTAACACAAATTTAATGAAAACATTTGCTTTCAAACAAGAAGAGACAACAAGTAATCAAAACTCGAATGAGTATTTAAACGCAATTTCCAAAAAGAATTTCCGATTTTTTTTATTCAAGGGAAATCATTCCAGATTACATTAAAAGTCATTTCATATCAGTAATTCAGAAACTTAACTTAATGTGACGTCATATTCACTCATGCTACAACACACCAAGAATGTGTCAATACAATGCGCAACGCGCAACAGTTTAAAATTAGCATTCTCAAAGCGGGAAAACCACATTAGCTGTCATTCTAGATTAAATTAAAAATCATTTCAAATCAATAATTTTGAAACTAAACAAAATAGTTGCTTTCAAAAGTTGATGCTAAAACTACAGGAATCGAGCAAAAGGATGTTTTCAAATATTCCTTCTTCAACATTGTACTAAATATTGTTAGCTATCGTTTGGCGATTATTTCAACCCGATTGATGTAAAAATGTTATGTTTGGCGAGAAGTTCACAAAATACTGATATTTTTTAGTTATTTTGGATTTCCGGGAAATCCAGTAAATTGTTTACGGGTTTTTTTTTTTAATTTTTATTATTATTTTTTGTTTGTTTGTTTGTTTTTTTTGTTTTTTTTTGCGCTTGCGCTTGCACAGCTTTCAGACCTCGTTACATATTTGCAAAAGTCCCGAACCTTCTGTCTGGCATGGTTCAGGAGGAGTTGCAGAATCAAGCTCTACAGAAATTTTAAATATATAAACCCAATTTTTCCCATGGGAAATTGCGTTAAAAAATGATAAAATATAGATCTAGATCAGTGGTTCCCAAACTTTTTTTTGCCCGTGGACCCATTTTATAGTCAACACTTGCCCACGGAGCCCCAAGTGATAACGCTATATAAATGTATAGCATACAGATTTACTAATTTAAAATACAACATTTTGTTGGATAATTATTTATTTAAACATAACTTAAAGTTGTTGATTTTTAATGACTGGGTTGAACTTGACGAGATTTATGAACAGCTAAATGTTTGTGAGTAGCAAACGCTAATCCGCATGAGCACTAATATCCAGCAGGTTTCTTTTGTTTGTGACGAGGTTCATAACTGCGTTGAATCCACGTTCTACCAAATAGGAAGGAAAATGCAGGAAATACAATTGGGATCTCTTTTTGTAACCAGAATTTGTGGTATCCTTGTTCAAACATTGGTTTAATTAAGTTCATCATGTGTGGATAATTCCAAAAGTTGCCCCTTAGCATTGATTCATCTATGTCTGGGATCTGAGTTTGTCTCCGAGCAAAAGGGTTCAACACCCAGTCGGGAATATCCAAGTGAAGAATGTCTTCAAATCATTGTTTCAGGCCTGCATGTAGAGCCGCTAAATTTTGACAGTAGGCAAATTAAACTTCATTTCTCTTTGCAATTTCGAGAGATTTTGAATCTGAGAGCATTCTCTTCATCCCAAGTTTTGTTTATACAAAAAAGTTTTGCAACAAAAGCAGATATTACGCTTTTAGTTTTGATTAAATTTAATTGGTCACCTTGTAGTTTCCAATTAATTTATTTAAATTTGGCAAACAAATATGTCATATGGGCTATGTGGTTTTTTAAGTTAATTAAATTTTGTCTCAAATCATTGTCTTTGTCTTCCAGGAATTCCACCACTGAATAAGAGAGCATAAAATCGATTTAAACATAAACTTTTAGCTTACAAACGTACTTCTGTGTAAAGTAGTAAACGAGTATAGTCTTCATCATTTTCCAAACAAAGTTTAGCAATTATTGAAGGCATTCCTTTTGATTTTATTAACTGCTCCATTGACATAATCTAGTGATCCATGAAAAACTTCACTAAGATTTTTGCAACTAAATTATGTCGATGAATGACACAATGCACTGAACATACAAGCCTCGGTATCTTCCTACAATTGCCGGAGCACCGTCAGTAGCAACAGAAATAATACTAGTCAAGGTATAGCTTTTTCATTGAAAAATCTCTTTTGATTCAGTAAAGAACGCCTCACCTTTCATATCTGTTTTCAAGCATTTAGCAAACAACAGGTCTTGGCAAAATCGACATTCTTTTACAAAGTTTTACACAAGCTAAAAGTAAAGCCTCATTTCCTGGTAAAATAGACTCGTCAAGTTGTATAGAAAATTCAGACGTTTTTTAAGTACTCAACATGAAGAATTTTCAACACACCGAGTTATTTCGCTAATCCTTCTTTGGACTGAATTATTGCTCAGTGGAATTGTTTTTGTGATGTTGAAAGCTGGTTTGTGCAACACAGTGCTTATCACCTCACTTACAGCTGTTAAAATAAGTTCTTCACTAATCGTGTTGGGATTTCCAGACTTTGCAATCAATGAAGAAATATTGTAGTACGCACGCAGTCCATCGTCATTTAGTCATCTTGCTTAGATGTTGTGCTTATGAGTTGTTGAAGGGATGGTGTTTTTAAACATGTGTCTTGGACTGATCAAAAAACATTGAATCGTTATCGTTTTTATCACTAAGGATTTTCATTACATGTTCCTCATACTTTGAAGTTTTCATAGACTCATTCCACAAAGTTTGATTACACAGAAGACACATGACTGAAGTAGTATTTCCTGGTTTATTGTAGGCAGGTTATGTATTTAGCAGCATAAACTATTTTTAGTGTCTCACTACGCCATCTAAAACTTTGAAAATAAAAAAAGGGGATGCGGGTGAGATTTCATTGTATCAATATATTAGGATTTTTAAAGCAACTTTTAAATGTTAACAATATTTTTTAAAATGTATCTGAATATATATTAGAAAATATTTTTAAATATTATTTTGCTAACTCTCTAAAAAGGTGTTTGATTGAATTTTGAATTTAAAAAAAAAATTCTTTGCTGCCCTGATTCATGTATTTCGAATCGTTCAATCATATCAAATGTGGTCAGTGGCGTAGCTAGGGGGGTCGGAGGGGGCGGTCCGCCCCGGGCGGCACTCATTCAAAGGGCGGCGTTTGTGGGCATTTGAAAAATAAACCCAGTCAATTCCGAAAACCGCCCCTTTTCTTTTGAAGGGGGAGAGCCATAGTGAAACAAAACGAATCTCAATTTTGAGTTTAAATTAACGGATTCGTGGAACATTTGTTTGAATACATAGTGGTTGTTATAACTAACGCAGAACAGTTTTAAAAATTTTAAATCGCTAAAAAAAGGTAACTATTTGTTTGCAAAATTAAGCTGTATACGTCACAGATGGCGCTTTTATAACAAAACTGCATAAAAAACAACATCACATCACCGCTGGTTAGAATATATGTAGTATTAATATCGTACGAGAGTTTTAGCGTGGAATTTCGACATTCGCAGAATGATGCGCTAACACGTACCTACATGACAAAGTGGTTCAAATAGTGTGTTTAAATTGCAAGTAGTAAATTATATTACTGTTTTGGGTTTTATAAAATTATTGTAAGGTAACTTATTAAAAATTAAATTTACTTTGTTTTTATTGCATTAAAGTAACACAAATAGGTTGGATTTTTCATTATTATACGGTTATTCATTAAAAATGAACGATTATTCATTTCTCCTTTAATAAAAACCAAATAACATAAATAATTCCGAAAAAGACATACTTAAAAATTTCAAGCGTCTTGGAAAATTGACACCTGAAGTAACAAGTAGAACGTGATCAGATGCTTGAATTTTACTGAGTTCATGGCAATTGTTTACTTTTCTATGATATCTCAATTAATGGGAACCCGTCTTTTTTTTAAATTAATGCAAACTACGCAAACCCATTTGATAAAACAAAGATATGTGCTAATACAGAACGCTGTTACAGAGAGTTGGAAATATCGACTAAATACCAAGTTAAAAGGAGAGAATATGAGTGGGGAAAATTCAGAAGGGTTGGTTCTTTCTTTAGAGCAAGAAGTACAACGAGAAATGTTTTTATCCATAAATGTAATTATAAAAGAAAATAAAAGAACGAGGTGATGAGTTACTTGTCCTTGCAAGAAAATATTCGGGTATAATACTATGCAATCTATGATTCTAAATGAAGAATTTTAACATCAATTAAAATTCTTTATTTACATTTGGGTAGGGATAATGTATTAATAAGGATAATAAGTGAAAAGTAAGAAAGACTGGGCCTATGAAAACGCTGGGCCCAATGCGACCGCATAGGTTGCAGGAGCCTAAGACTAAGACCAGCTTTGGCTTGTACCTACACTACAAGAAGAGGCATTATGTTAAAAAAAGAGGGGAAATACCCCCTTGATCTATTAAAATATATTTAACAGTAAATATTGGAAAATTCTTTATCCAACATTACAATTTTGCTAAGATTTTTTTTTAACAATTGCTATCAGTGTATCTAGTTGTGAAAGAAGCTTCTCCAAACTGAAGTTGAAAAAAAAAATATTTTCGCTTCACAATAAGTGATTTAAGACTATAAAATCTTGCAATATTGTCCATAGAACATGATATTACAAATAATATAAATTTTGATAGCATAATAAACGATTTTTCGACTTGAAAGTTAGGCGATTAAGTAAATTTATAAATAATTTTAAAAATATGTTTACAAACTGATGTATACAATTTCTTTTTTTATTAAAAAAAAATCATATTTATAAATAAAAAATAAAAGCATATTAATTGTTAATGTTTTGGGTATAAATTTGGAATATCTTTTGTCTCATTTGGGGTGGGGGGACCTGTGACCCTATAACTTTCATGTGGCCTTCAAAACAATTATCTTGTATTTTTATAATGTGTATTTATAGGTTTATCATCTTATGCGGCCTCTTTTATTACTGCTTACATAAATAGGGCATGCAATGGTAAAAATGTTCCCCATCTTTTACAATCTACTTCGTTTCAATTACAATTATTTATTCACGCTTATTAATTTATAAAAACCATCTTATGATTAACTTAATTAAGAGGTCGTCCGTAAATGACGTCACGTGGTTTCGGCTGATTTTTCACCCCCTGCCCCCTCGTCACACGGCGTCACGAAACGAAAACTTAGACCCATTCCTCAATGTGACGTGACAAAGTCCCCCCTCCCCCATACAAGCGGTATTTTGTATTTGAAAATGAGCATGTTTAAAATAATTTTTTGGGGTTTGTTTGGTCATTTAAATATGTTTTTAGTTTAAGATTGCACTGTAACATCGTAACACACGTGAAACCGCGTAAATCGTCATTGAATAAAGTTTTGGTAATCATATATTTCAGTGTAGCTTTTATTTAAAGTTGTGCGTTTTTAATGACATCAAATGTGTGACTCCCCCCCCCCGGTGCGTGACGTCATTTATGGGTGGCCCCTAAAAGGGCGGCATATTGGAGACCGCCCCGGGCGGCAAACGCTCTAGCTACGCCACTGAATGTGGTATCAATGTAAAGCTGGTTTCTTCCTGCCTTGGATAAATATAACTTACCGACACGTCACAATTTACCCAACCCTGCAATCATCGTCATTTCCGCTTACAGATTGGATTTTTATGACTTACATATTGTGTCTCTGCCTTTCTCACGCATCAAACTTGACAAGCTTTTCAATTAACCAAGCAATTTGATCGGTTACAGCTGTTCGAATATCATTGTTCTTTTTCTGTTCTTAGATCAAACAAATTTATTTTCCTCAGGACTTAAAATTTCCACAACAGTATACATTGTTCTTTATTTTTATTTCCTAAATAATAAAAAAACTGCATATTTTTTTTTACTAATTTAAAACCTTCCACGGACCCCCTTAGTTCAGGGACCCCCAAATCAATTTTAATTGTCCACGGACCCCCTGAAAGGTTCCGCGGACCCCTGGGGGTCCGTAGGGACCACTTTGGGAACCACTGATCTAGATGATTGTTTAGATTATCCATTTTTCTTATCTTATCTTATATGTTACAGACGCTCCTTCTGTACAGAAGATTATTGCGTCCTACGTATTTCTATGGTTTGTGTTTAGTCCTGTATTCTTACTAGAATTTTAAATGATAATGAAGTGTTGGCTTTCCTGGTTTCTTCAGGCAACCCATCCACGCCCGAATACCGGACGGAAAGAAAGAAAACTTGTATGTGTTTGTTCTTGCATATGGAATATGGAATATATGGAATAAGAAAGGTGTTTTTATTTTTATGTCTATTAGAGGGTTGTATTAAGTTATCTTTGTGTTGTATTTCTATATTAGAATTAATTGCCTTATGTATAATTACTAATTTACTCTTGGTTCTTCTATCCTCTAGTGTTTCAAGGTTTAATGATTTAACTAATGGTGTTACTCTTGTCAGTTTTGAATATTATGAATGATGGAATGAAGCAACTCTATCAGAGTTGACAGACAAACCGAAAAGATCTATCTGCCCCGTTGTGACTGCTTACATCTCTGAAACAAACAGGGCTGCGCTGGAATAAGAAGATTGGTGTGTTCTAAAACTGTGCAATATGCCGGACTTTGGTGTGTTCTAAAACTGTGCAATATGCCGGACTTTGGTGTGTTCTAAAACTGTGCAATATGCCAGACTTTGGTGTGTTCTAAAACTGTGGAATATGCCAGACTTTGGTGTGTTCTAAAACTGGGGAATATGCCAGACTTTGGTGTGTTCTAAAACTGTGCAATATGCCGGACATTGGTGTGTTCTAAAACTGTGCAATATGCCAGACTTTGGTGTGTTCTAAAACTGTGCAATATGCCGGACTTTGGTGTGTTCTAAAACTGTGCAATATGCCGGACTTTGGTGTGTTCTTAAACTTGGCAATATGCCGGACTTTGGTGTGTTCTTAAACTTGGCAATATGCCGGACTTTGGTGTGTTCTAAAACTGTGCAATATGCCGGACTTTGGTGTGTTCTTAAACTTGGAAATATGCCGGACTTTGAGTGTTCTAAAACTGTGCAATATGCCGGACTTTGGTGTGTTCTTAAACTTGGCAATATGCCGGACTTTGGTGTGTTCTAAAACTGTGCGATATGCCGGACTTTGGTGTGTTCTAAAACAGTGCAATATGCCGGACTTTTGTGTGTTCTTAAACTTGGCAATATGCCGGACTTTGTGTGTTCTTAAACTTGGCAATATGCCGGACTTTGGCGTTCTAAAACATGGGAATATGCCAGACTTTGGTGTGTTCTAAAACTGGGGAATATGCCAGACTTTGGTGTGTTCTAAAACTGTGGAATATGCCAGACTTTGGTGTGTTTTAATACTGGGGAATATGCCGGACTTTGGCGTTCTAAAACTGGGGAATATGCCGGACTTTGGCGTTCTAAAACTGGGGAATTTGCCGGACTTTGGCGTTCTAAAACTGGGGAATATGCCAGACTTTGGTGTGTTCTAAAACTGGGGAATATGCCGGACTTTGGTGTGTTCTAAAACTTGGCAATATGCCAGACTTTGGTGTGTTCTAAAACTGGGGAATATTCAAGACTTTGGTGTCTTCTAAAACTGGGGAATATGCCGGACTTTGGTGTGTTCTAAAACTGGGGAATATGCCAGACTTTGGTGTGTTCTAAAACTGGGGAATATGCCAGAGTTTGGTGAGTTCTAAAACTGGGGAATATGCCAGACTTTGGTGTGTTCTAAAACTGGGGAATATGCCAGACTTTGGTGTGTTCTAAAACTGGGGAATATGCCAGACTTTGGTGTGTTCTAAAACTGGCGAATATGCCAGACTTTGGTGTGTTCTAAAACTGGGGAATATGCCGGACTTTGGTGTGTTCTAAAACTGGGGAATATGTCAGACTTTGGTGTGTTCTAAAACTGGCGAATATGCCAGACTTTGGTGTGTTCTAAAACTGGGGAATATGCCAGACTTTGGTGTGTTCTAAAACTGGGGAATATGCCAGAATTTGGGGTGTTCTAAAACTGGGGAATATGCCGGACTTTGGTGTGTTCTAAAACTGGGGAATATGCCGGACTTTGGTGTGTTCTAAAACTGTGCAATATGACGGACTTTGGTGTGTTCTAAAACTGGGGAATATGCCGGACTTTGGTGTGTTCTAAAATTGGGGAATATGCCGGAGATTGGTGTGTTCTAAAACTGTGCAATATGCCAGACTTTGGTGTGTTCTAAAACTGGGGAATATGTCGGACTTTGGTGTGTTCTAAAACTGGGGAATATGCCGGACTTTGGTGTGTTCTAAAACTGTGCAATATGCCAGACTTTGGTGTGTTCTAAAACTGGGGAATATGCCGGACTTTGGTGTGTTCTAAAACTGGGGAATATGCCGGACTTTGATGTGTTCTAAAACTGGGGAATATGCCGGACTTTGGTGTGTTCTAAAACTGGGGAATATGCCGGACTTTGGTGTGTTCTAAAACTGTGCAATATGCAAGACTTTGGTGTGTTCTAAAACTGGGGAATATGCAAGACTTTGGTGTGTTCTAAAACTGGGGAATATGCAAGACTTTGGTGTGTTCTACAATGATTCGGAGATTGTGTGTTGGAACTAGGGGATAAGTTAAAGTGACTTTCCTTTACTTTAAAAAAAAAAATCAAAATCCACCTCCTTCCCCACACCCCCCCCCCCAATACATACACAGTACAAAATGCAACGACTTCATGATTAAGATATAAACAATCCAATTTTATTTTATTATTATCATAAAATACACAATAAAAAAGCGGATGACTCGCAGCTTCAGCTACTGTACTGATAGACTTGTATCTATGGGAGATCAATTAACCTACGGTGGATTGGACCTGATGAGTTGTCCAAACCTACATGGCTTACTACATCCTTTATAAGGTTATGACATCCATCCATACAACAGTTGGGTTTAACTCATGCTTACATGGTGGGTTAGTGAGACTTCCAGCTACCGTATAAACTGTATTGATAGAATTATATTTATTGAAGATAAAGTAACTCAGGGTGGATGGGACCTGATGAGTTTTCCAAACCTACATGGCTTACCATCCTTAGATTATGACATCCTTACATCGGTTGGTATGAACTCATGATTACATGATGTGTTATCTAGACCTGCAGCCTACCATCATAGCGGAGTGTTAAATCATGGGAAGTGGTATTTTATAATTGAAGTAGTAGAAAAGAGTGGGTTTTTTTTTTTAAAGAGGAGCGAGCCCTGAAAATGAATGACGTCAATCCCATTGAATGAAATGACGTCAACCCCATTGAGCCCATTGAATGAAATGACGTTATTAGAGCGTCACAGTTAATGAGACAATCCTGCAAATAACAAATGACATCAACCCCATTGAATGAAATGACGTCAACCCCATTGAATGAAATGACGTCAACCCCATTGAATGAAATGACATTATTAGAGCGTCACAGTTAATGAGACAATCCTGAAATAATAAATGACGTCAACCCTATTGAATGAAATGACGTTATTAGAGCGTAAGAGCTAATGGAACAGTCCTACAACTATCGAATGACGTCAAACCTATACAATGAAATGACGTTATTAAAGCGTCACAGTTAATGTGATAGTAAACGTGACCTATGCAAAGTCTCATGTTTATAATGGGGTGTTCATAGCATCCACATTTAGCAACGTGAGTTTAAGCAGTGGACAGTGACCCATAACATGAGAATCACTGGCCAATGCACACCCACACACACACCCACGAATAATAAGAATCCACTGGGCCAATATAATTTGAGTTAATTAAGATGAGTGATTGAGATTGTTCACTATCTGTCATTTGAGATGACTGTTTTAATAATTCCTTACATACTAAGTTATAAAAATTGCAATTTTCAGTTAAACAAATTGACACAGCTTATTAGTATTACTTATTAGGAATGTGGGGAAAAAAAGCATTTTTTAATGCTGCAAGCTAATTGATATCATACAGCATGTGGTATAAAATATATATGACAAATAACAACACCAAAGTATGAAATCACATCATCCTCAAGGATGAATCATGTTTTCAGATCAAAGAATCCCAAGAATGGACGTCCCACATTGATATATCAACATTCAAAACCATCAATACCAAACAAAGCTTCTTGAAAACACAATTTAGGTATCTGGAATGGGTTCACTATTGAAACATTTTGATGGAAACATTTTTCTAAATTGTTTTTTTAATTTTCAATTTTTTTTTACATTTTTCGAATAGATAGAGCAGAAATAGAAAAGTTCCAAACATAAAAATACCAAGTGGAAAATATTGTATGTAAGATTTAAAAAAAAAACACAACAGATAATGATTCATGGAACATTATAACTGAGATTCAATGATGTACTAGACGAAAGATGAAAAAGTTCCAATGAATGTAAGTCCATATAAATATAAAGAACACCTTTTTTTTTTTTACAGCAGCTCTAAGATGTGTCAATATGAGGACATTATGATTTGTTACAAGACCATCCTAGATACCAGTGGGTTCTGTGAAGTTACCGACCTAAATGAGGAGATTATGGTTTGTTAATGACCATCCTAGATACTAGTGGGTTCTGTGAAGTTACTGACCTAAATGAGGAGATTATGGTTTGTTTATGACCATCCTAGATACCAGTGGGTTCTGTGAAGTTACTGACCTAAAAGAGGAGATTATGGTTTGTTTATGACCATCCTAGATACCAGTGGGTTCTGTGAACTTACCGACTTAAAAAAACTTCAAAGTTAAGAAATAAGCTCAGGGTAATTTAAGGTGGGCTCCCCCAATAGAAATGAAGTCCAAAAAGGCTCAGTGATACAGTGAGATTAATTCACTAAAAAAAAAAGCAGGCTCAGATTGTTACCAATTGAATTTTTATAACAAAAAAATACATGGATTAAAAACAAAGTGTATGTTTAGGAAAGAATTCATTGAATGTATTAAATATTTGTACCATAGTTTAAAATACCAATTAATTTGATTCAGTAAGTTAACAGAAAACATCAAGACATTTGACAAAGATATTTACACTTCAAACCCTTGCCTGATCTAACGCAAGTTATACAACATTCTATTGAGGAGATTTCATATTAAAGTTTTGTGTTTTAATTGTTTTGTTTTTTTAATATGGAAAAGATTTTAAATAATTAAGATTAGTAAGAATTAAAACATATGTAAAAATTTTATTTAAAAAAACAACAAAAAAGAATATCCCTTGAAAGAACAGCTATATAAGCTTAAAGCTAGTTGAATCTGAGACTTTAAGAGCAGATGACTAGTATAAAAAAATAACTTAATACATATATGAGCTGCACATCAGCACTACACATTCAGAGCCTAGACAGTGCCCCAGGACATATCTATCCTGATCTGCCCATATGGATTGTGTTAAAATAACAAGCCAAGACAGTGCCCCAGGACATATCTATCCTGGCCCGACCAAGTTGATTGAGTTAAAGCAACAAGCCTAGACAGTGCCCCAGGACATATCTATCCTGACCTGCCCATGTGGATTGTGTTAAAATGAAAGGCCTAGACAGTGCCCCAGGACATATCTATCCTGGCCCGCCCAAGTTGATTGATTTAAACTAACAAAATTAAAACTTATCTAGTACAAGGGTCTATAATGAAAAGCAGTTCAATGATGGTTGATGAGTGAGTCTATACCAGGGGGCTCCAAACTTTTCTGCAGAAGGGCCGCATTATCTGTCAAACAGCAGTTTGGGGGACCACTACTAAACTTCCAACCACTAAGTTTCATTGTAAACTACAAGTAAAAATAGCATCTTATTTGGAGATTAAAGGTCTCCAGGGTCCGGATGAGGAGCCTCGCAGGCCGCATCTGGCCCACGGGCTGTAGTTTGGAGACCACTGTTCTAGCCAATGGTCATGTTGGCTCCCCTTAAAACATCTAATGAAAAGTACATAAGACTTAATTCACATGATCTGCTAAGAGGACTTCAATTTCAATGTTCCCAGACCCTCAACTTCGGCCTGATCGGACCATTTCTTGACGGGCTCGAAAATAAATATTTTCAAAATGAGGTGCACTTTGGGCACATGGACATCTTCTGCAGAGTTTAACATTTGCTCACAATTCTCTCACCATCCTATAATGGCACTCTGTGATTTCTTAGGATGTTAAAGGTAAAACAAAAACACACCCAAAAAATGGTCTTGCTGTAAGAGCCTTTGACAATTCAAGCACGATGCGCAAGGTTACAACAACATAAAATGAGGCCAATCAAAACATAGATTTACAAGCATGAAGCTGACGACATTTCTGCCTGATTCAGTTTCAATGTTCCACTAGGAACAGGTCCAGCTGGATTTCTTGTCAAGATTTCTCCTCCTAAAAAATGTATCTAAAAATCTGGACTGACCAAAGCATGGCGGCTAAAAAATATGCTGTATAAAATTGATACATTAAAAATGAATATACCATTAGTATAAATATATGTACAAGTGTATACTTTATAATTTAAATAAATAAAACACATTCTTATAAACTTATATTTTGAGCGTTAACGGATCACAAGCAAGTTTCTCTGTTTGATTATATCATGTGGCTTGTGTGTGCTTTCAATAAACTTGTGATCTAGATTATGGCGGTGGTTCATTTCTTTAAACTGTTACTAGAAAATCAGAGAATAAAAATGAAAGGAGATTTTTCCTGGTATGTTGTCTTGACGACATAAAATAATGTGTGAGAGTAAAAAGTAGCAACAGAATTCTGTCATCTTCAAGTCAAAGGAACAAACAATAAAATGTTTTTCAAAACTTAATTTGAAAATAAAATTTAAACAATTTATCTAAATACATTTTAAAAAGATATTAATTTATAGAAAAAAAACTATTAAAAATGTGTAAAACCATTAAATTATGGAATCTCTTAAACTCATAAAGTTCAGTTTAATCTGTTTTGAGCATCTTAGAAAATCAGACATTTTGATATAACTCTAACAGAGTTTGCAAAATTTGACAATTTAGTTAAAACCCCATCACTTAATTGATACCTCATTAAGTGTCCCTCCTGGCCAGCAGAGTCCGAAACATCAAACAACTGGCCAGAGAAACAGTTACTGATGTATCCGACAAATTTTAAGGATTTCTTCTTTTTAAAAATGGGAATAAATGGGTTGTAGAAGTACCCTGTTACAAAAATATAAACAATACTCACAGCGTTATAAAAGTCGAATAATATGGTCCTACAATTAAGTTAAATAATACAATCATACAACTTAAGTCAAATAATACAGTCATATATCTTTGGTCAAAGAATGCAGTCCTAAAACTTTAGTCAAATAATAATACAGTCCTAAAGCTTTAGTCAAATAATAATACAGTCATACAACTTTAGTAAAATAATAATACAGTCATACAACTTTAGTCAAATAATAATACAGTCATACAACTTTAGTCAAATAATAATACAGTCATACAATTTAAGTAAGATAATACAGTCATATAACTTAAGTCAAATAATACAGTCATATAACTTAAGTCAAATAATACAGTCATCTGCTTATTTAATGTCAAATAATACTTCACATTAATTAATACAATCCCATCACTTCAGTACAAGTTTGACTATAAAAGTCATATAAATTTATTCACATGTTAAAAATGAAGTGTTCTCAAAAATAAACAGATGACGGCATTTTTTGTTCATCTAATGCCTAGATGAATTTTTACACAATGGATACAGCTGAATATCATGAGACAGGTCCATCTATTTACACAATTTAACATGGTGGGCGACTACAGATAAATGGATGAGAATCGGGNGAAGGGGGGGGGGGTCTAGAATTACAATTAGTCTGGATATGTTTCTTAAATTTTAATTAGGTGTTTTTGAGAACTGTCAGGTTATAAGAGCTGATTCAAGGATCAGTCAACAAAACATCTATGGCCCGGTAAAAAAAACTGGTAGAGTTATTTACTCTGCCAGGTTGTAAGAGCTGATTCAAGGATCAGTCAACAAAATAACTATGGCCTGGTAAAAAAAAATAGTAGATTTATTTACCAGTACAGGCTATCACCTGTCACTTGTTGACATTGCTTGTAAACACAAACAAATGTATTTCTTCATTTATAGCTGTTTAGTATCAGAGGGAAATTAACTTGAGATTCCTAATGTTATTAGAATTTGACAAGGCAGGTCATTTTTATGTCAAAGATAATGACCTGCATCTTGGCAACAATGTTCCTTTTAAACTAGGCTGCGCGCAAATATATAAAATCCAACAGTGCGCAGCCGTTTAGAATAAGAACGCAGCAAATTGTGAAAAATATTGAAAAAAAAGTTAATGCTGTGCAACTTTGCACAAGAGATTTTTTTTACCAACCTTAGAGGAGATCATTGCTTGGCGATACAATGAATGTTCTAGAGCCCCGCAACTGCAATAGGCTAGACTAAAAATCACCATTTACAGAGGCCGAATGTCTGCCATGACTAGACTAAACACTATTCTATGTCGGGACAAATGTACTGAAAAACCAAATTTAAAACAAATAAAAGCAGCTCGGAACGTTACGTGTACCCAGTATGGCATAATGCTTCAGGACTTCTTAAAGCTGAAACGTGCATTAAGTTATAGAACCAAGTTGAAGGCAAGAGCACTGTTGTGTTTGTGGCCTAATTTCTTCTCTACGCTGATATATCGACGTCGCCTGGTTCGGCGAACAGGCCCCGGACCTCCAGCATGGTAGCGAGGTCAAGGACGAGTTTGTACAGCGCAGGGTGCTCTAAAATCTCGTCGGTGGGCAGAGATGGGTGCGAGGCCGGGTAGTAGCTGGGTCCCTGTGGGTGAGAAATATCAGGGGTGGATTTAACCAGTACCAGTAAATGTCCAGAAACACCAGCGGTCTCTTCTTAATTTCTTTAAAAAAAATTTCATTAGCATAAGCCAAAGGTTTATTTCTACGTTTCATGAAGATTAGTATTATGAATACTATGAAGATTATTGGCGGCTGGGTAGCGAAGTCAATAGTGTGCTCGCCGTACAAGCTGAGGAACGTGGATTCTAGCCCACATTAAAGCCCCAATAAAAATGTTGATGAATGACTATCGCTAAAAAGTCCCCCGCTGACCTGAAGAGGAGATGGGCGCAGCCAAGGTCTACGAAGCCCCAAGAAAGTTCTAATGGAAACATTAGAACCCCCTACGACTACACGGTTATGTAACACAATAAAAAATTTTTTTTTTAAATTATGAATACAGTAGAAGTCTGATAATCCGACACGTTCGGGACCGTCTCGGTGCCGGACTATTGAAAATTCTGGTCTTTTGGGCGGTGCCACTTCTTTTTAGTGTATGCTTTGCCGTAAAACAAATGAACTATGTTTCTTTTAATGTCATAAATAGTTGATGAGCCAATATTTAACTCATTCATTAAAACATTTCTATTCTCAACGTTTCCTAGCCGTTTGATGATTTCTAGTTTCTGATTGAGAGTCAGTGTTACGTGTTTTCGTTTCTCTCTTGTTGAACTCGAAGGCTTATGTTTTGAAAACATGGTCACTGTATAGTTAGAACGAAACTCACTTTGTTTATAAAAAGTTTCAAAACTTACGTACGTCAGTATAGATGTACTGTATTACAGTAGAGAGTACTGAGACACAGTTTACTGCAATCTGAAAGGACACAAAACAACAACGCACCAAGAAAAAAAAATGGCGAAGACGCTTTGGGATTGATTAACTGTGCTGCACTGCACCTGTATTTGTTGTGACAGCAGAGACTAGCCGACCACTAATTGTTTCCGAACAATACCGAGCGCTTCCTGATGATCCCGATCTATCCGGAAAACTTCCGAATAGCTCTCGGGTGTTTTTTATTGCTTTAAAGACACACTTTTGGAGAAAACTAAAAATTTTAATTTTCCCAAGCGATGTCGGACTATTGGGCATTCCGGACTATTGGGCATTCCGGACTAATGGACTTCTACTGTATTAGTATTATCACTTAATTTTTTTAAATAAATAAATATAGGGGTGCCAGAACACTCAAAATAAAAAATGAATATTGAGTATAGAATAGGTTTTTTAAAACACGGCTATTCATCATAAAGATGCCTGAAATTCTGTGCAACTGGCTGACTAAGTATTTAGTTCCTTGCATCAACGAGGCAATGACTGGAAGTTTCGGCTCATAACAACAAGAACACAATACAGGAAAGCTCATTCCTGCTAAAGTCAATCTGAGTCTGGAACAAGCCTTCAGAGGGACAATTGTTGAAACGATAAAACTGGACACATTTGTATCTGTTGTCGCCTGCCCTCCAACCTTCAGTTCCTAAAACCTCCAGCATTAACTCCTCACAGCATCCTCTTCAAAACATCACAGCCCCACCCACCCCCACCCCACCCCATGTATGGGAGCAAGGACAATAAAAACACTTCTCTTATAGAAGCAGAAGGAAAAAAATAAACCTATTGGTGCTCTATTAGTTTCTTTACCTTGAAACCCCTGTGAAGAATGAGGACGATGTAGCAGAAGACAAATCTGAGAAGTAGCAGCCGCAAAAAGTCATCACCTAAAAACTGGACATAGGCGTGGTCTGAAATGGATAATACTAATCTTAACTTCTATTTGTACAGTATATTGCTGGACATAGGCGTGGTCTGAAATGGATAATACTAATCTTAACTTCTATTTGTATAGTATAATGCTGGACATAGGCGTGGTCAGCAATGGAAAGGTTGGTAGTTTTAAACAATACTTACCTTAACTTCAGTTTGTATAGTATAATTATACTCTTTGGGGAAACACTTTTCGTTATCCTCAACTCTAGCCAGTGTCGAGTCAGTTGTTTGAACTTAGATGACAATTATTGTATACATACCAAGACCCAATGGACAACTAACCAAGTTTCCTTACCACAATGGATGACTAACTTACCTAAGCTTCCTTGCCTAAAAATGGATAGCTTTTAAGCACCACCAATGGATAACTTCCTAGCCCCACCAATGGATAATTTACTGGCCTGACCTATGGATAACTTCCTAGCCCCACCTATGGATAACTTCCTAGCCCCACCTATGGATAGCTTCCTAGCCCCACCTATGAACAACTTCCTAGCACCACCTATGGATAACTTCCTAGCCTGACCTATAGATAACTTCCTAGCCCCGGCTATGGATAACATCCTAGCCCGCCCCACCAATATATAACTCACCCAGCTTCCTGGCCCGACTGAACAGCTTGGAGGCATCAGCCACAAACTTGTCTACTTGTGTCTGGCACTTGTCCCACAGGGTGATAGGGATGTCACCAATGTTACACACACAACACATGGCCATCAGGGGGCAGTGGAGGAACAGTGTGAACAGGTTGCCTTTCAGCTGTTGGTCTAAACAAGACAGGAACAAGGTGTCATCATGATGTGTCATCACAAGGTGTCATCATGATGTGTCATAAAAATGTGCCATCAGTGTGTCATTAAAATGTGTCATCACAATGTGGTATCACATGTGTCACCAAAATGTGTCACCTAAATGTGTCATCAAAATGTGTCACTAAAATGTGTCATCACAATGTGTCATTAAAATGTGTCATCACAATGTGGTATCACATGTGTCACCAAAATGTGTCACCTAAATGTGTCATCAAAATGTGTCACCAAAATGTGTCATCACAATGTGTCATTAAAATGTGTCATAAAAATGTGTCATCACAATGTGGTATCACATGTGTCACCAAAATGTGTCACCTAAATGTGTCACCAAAATGTGTCATCACAATGTGTCATCAAAATGTGTCATCAAATTGTTTCATCAAAATATGTCTTCACAATGTGTCATCAAAATGTGTCATCAAATTGTTTCATCAAAATGTGTGTTCACAATGTGTCATCAAAATGTGTGTTCACAGTGTGTCATCAAATTGTTTCATCAAAATATGTCTTCACAATGTGTCATCAAAATGTGTCATCAAATTGTTTCATCAAAATGTGTGTTCACAATGTGTCATCAAAATGTGTGTTCACAATGTGTCATCAAATTGTTTCATCAAAATATGTCTTCACAATGTGTCATCAAAATGTGTCATCAAATTGTTTCATCAAAATGTGTGTTCACAATATGTCATCAAATTGTGTGTTCACAATGTGTCATCAAAATGTGTGTTCACAATGTGTCATCAAAATGTGTGTTCACAATGTGTCACCACAATGTGTCATCAAAATGTGTCATCAAAATGTGTGTTCACAATGTGTCATCAAAATGTGTCATCAAAATGTGTGTTCACAATGTGTCATCACAATGTGTCATTAAAATGTGTCACCACAACAAGAGACTCAAGGCATGCAAGTGGCAAACAATTGAACATTTCTAGCTAGCCTATATCCTAAACACAGAACTTTATGAAATTCAAATAATACCACTGAACACTTCACCAATATTTGCAAGTCTAAATGAATGTTTCAGATTTTTAGTTTTACAAATTAATTCAATCTTAAATACTTTTTTTAGGGCTGTTATCGATTAATTTAAAATTAATCGTTAACTTTTGAAAAATTACCGAATAATTAATCGATAATTTTGATTAAAGCTAAAAATAAGATGTTTGGCGTCATTAAACTGAAAATTTCAAGGGAAGTAACTAAACCGAGCAATTCATATTTTTAAAAATTTAGATTTAAGCAGTTCAATTTAATGAAAGTGAATTTAAATTGTGTTATTGTTAATTAAGTAAAAACAATGTTTAATTGTTGATATCATTTTCCTTATAAAACAGTTTATTTGAAAGTTTACACTTTAAAAAACATCTTTTTTTTAAATGAAGAGGTTTGTAAGTCAAAAAGCAACTATTTTTAATTATTAATAATTTATTATTTATTGGTAAATCGGTACTTTCATTGCAAACAGTTGCCACACTTTCAATAGTTATTTTATCGATTAAAATAATTTTAATCGATAAAATTTTTACTGATTAATTGAGAAATTAATCGATAATTTCCGTAGCCCTACTTTTTTAAAAATAATTTTTTTTTAATGTATCAGTGTTTTTTTAGTGTTTTGTTATTGTGTTTTTTCATTGCCAGCCCTGAATAGTAAGATAACCAGGATACGCAGTGGTTCTCAACCCTTTGAGGTTCAAGAAGACCCCCTCAGCCGACGCATCGCGCCTAATACACCGCCGAATTTTTGTCCGCCAAATTTCAGCCGCAAATGTCAGTTTACGAAGAATATCCGCCACAAAATTATGTCAGCCAGCTGAAATTTTTTTTAAAATTTCTGGCAGGTCTAGGTTCAAGGATCACTTGAAAAATTTGTGTCTTAGCTGCGGACCACTGATGAAAATTGTGCTACTGCAGTGGTGGAAATTTATATGTAATCATATTTTGTATGTAACCAGTTACTAGTATACATGTTAGGTAAGAAAGTAAAACTATACAAACATGCAACGATTTGCGTGCTCCAAATATTGAATGGAAACAGATTGTAGTGGCTTTTGGTGCTATGTTCTCGCAATAGAGTGATTAAAATTAATCAATATACACAAAATATGACATTATATCTTTTCCTATTTTTGATTATAAAAATTTTTTGTTTAAAGTGCATTCTTTGCTCGCCGACCACCAGTCGCAGGTTGAGAACCACTGCTCTAATGTATGTAGTTAAATTAAAACTATAATAAACTTACCCTGCATTGTGACAGGAACTTGTTCAGGAGACAAGAGACAGACGAGGGGCTGGCCAAACATGTTGGGGAAATTCTGAGAACAAAACACAAATATTCACGTTTGTTAGACAGACTGAACCTTATACTGTGGTGGTTTGAGTTAATTTTAACACAAATTTTGTCTAATTCGGTTTCTTGTTTTTTGCTTAGTTTTGTTTTCTTTATAATTTGTTAATAATCAATTGACTGATGTTGCGATGCATCACATTGAAAAAGTGACTTGACAAGATTGCACCCACCTGAAACGCTGAGCTGTTGCTGCTATCAATGATGAGGAACAAAGGCTTTCTGGTGTAGAGATACAAATCTCCCGGGTGGAGGCTAATGAAAGAAATGTATATTTAATTTAATAAATCATTCAAAGTACAACCATTTCAAACCCGGACATAAACACGGGCTAAAATCACAACCATTTGGATCATATTAAATAATAATAATAAATAGTGAAATTTTTGTGAAATTTATATTTCACTTTTTATCACCATGATAGAACTTCAATACAACTTAACCTCCCTTTCAAACTAGATATTAAAAACAGTGTACAGTACAAATAAATTTAGTCTAACATGTACGAAAAAAAACAACCACTTATCAAATTTTCCTGCTCATTTAGAAGCTCTGATGATTATTTCTGACTACTTATTAATATTTTGAATGCAGAAATCAAGCAAAACAAACGTTACATAGTCCAAATACCTATTCCTAATTTAGCCCAAAAAACACCAAATTTCAGTTTGCAAAAATTTTACAGTCAATTATAGAGTTAGGATTTTTCCTCATGTAAATGATCCAGGAAGATTTATCACTTAATTTTAAAACACTGGGTTTGATTTAGCTTGAATTCAAGGGATTGGATGGTGTCAGAAATTTCCTCAATAGTTTATAGTTGACAATGAAAAAAGAAGAGACCTCAAATCTTTAAACTCTTTATAAGAAACCAAAAATCTGATCTCATGAAATATTTATAGTTGGCAATAGACTGATCAAGTCAGTGAGGGTCAGGGTCAGTGAAGGATTTCATTAATAGTCTGATCAAGTCAGTGAAGGTCAGGGTCAGGGGGTTAACTCACCAGTGCATTTCCTTATAGAGCTCAGCCTTCTTTCCCTTTGTCTGTTCTTCCCCTTCACGTCTGCTGTTGGTGATAACGCCCCCAAGATCATATGCAGCTGCAGAATTAAAGAATAGTTGACAATATAAATATTTCATTTTGTTTCTGCAATGTTATGTTCAATGTGTGAGTAGCCTTCCAAGAGATTAGCATGCTTGGGATTCTTACTTCCAAGAGATTAGCATGCTTGGGATTCTTACTTCCAAGAGATTAGCATGCTTGGGATTCTTACTTCCAAGATATTAGCATCCTTGGGATTCTTACTTCCAAGATATTAGCACGCTTGGGATTCTTACTTCCAAGGTAAAAAGAAGCTTGGGATTCTTACTTCCAAGAAGATATTAGCATGCCTGGGATTTTTACAGAATGCATTGCTTGATTGTATTTGTTTTTTTCACGTAACTTTAGTAGATGTAAGTTCAAACAAGGGCAACACCACTGTTGGAATGTTTCTTTTTAATTTATAATTATTTTTTTAGTGCATTCATTTTTTATCACTAACACCAAGGATAGGAAATTTCCCAAATTGAAATAGAGCCATTTTTAAAAAAAATAAGCATAATAATCAATTTGAAACCTATGAAGATATAAGGGTTCAGTAAACATGCACTGAAATCGAGAGTTCAATTTTTACCATCGTCCGTATGCTTCTGGTTTCCAGGACACCCATCAGCGGATATGTACAACACCATGGCCCCATTGGGTGGCAGCTCTTTAAACGCAGAGGCCAGGAAGGTGTTCAACTGTCCATAGGTCGGCTTGTAGAGCAGGTACTTGTGAGGATTGTCTCGTTTGTTGCTGCGATCACCATTCTCCTGGCGCGAATAAAATAAACACAGTTAGAACATTAGTCTTGCGGCAAACAACCTAAAAATTTATCAGACCGACAAAGGTTTAGAAAATGTTCTCATTCATCAATTTTTCAATTAAAAGACTCTAGGCAATTTTGATTAGTCAATAATATGCCAGTTCCCACAAGAAATATCATTTTATTTCAACATTAACACGTTTTATCATTTAGCAGCACCGGAAAATTGTAGATTATTTTTTAGCATACTGATACAGTACATCATGTGGGAAAAAAACAATAAAGTCTAGTCTCAACGTGTGTCAGCATTAACAATTTTACAGGCCATTTCAACAGAAACCACACAAAAATCTGGCCTACAAATGGAGTCCTGCCAGGGGCTGGAGAGTTGTCGTAAATCTGGTTAGAAAGGTCGTCTTGTGGCTCCCTCTCTAGCGTCTGTAACATTCGGAACATATCCAAGGTCAACTCACTGAATTTTACCTGAAGCGACGAGAAAAAAAGCAAAATTTACTTGTTCCTTTCATTCAAATACAGAGAAACGCTGATAAATAATCCAGCTCTTTGTGAAGACTTAAAAATACAGAATAAACCTACAGAAGGAACAGCCACTACAAACCTCAGTTAAACTGGCAACAAAAACAACATTTGCTACAACAACATTATGTTTTCTGAATAATAGACCTCAAACACTGTCACCATAAACTATTTTTAATCCCCAAAATGACATTATGTTTGCTGAACTCGTCATACTAAAAACTGATATTGATCTAGACCCTCTGAAGTTTTCCTTCTAGACCCTATGATGTTTGCCTTCTAGACCTTCTGATGTTTGCCTTCTAGACCCTCTGAAGTTTGCCTTCTAGACCCTCTGATGTTTGCCTTCTAGACCCTCTGATGTTTGCCTTCTAGACCTTTTGATGTTTGCCTTCTAGACCCTCTGATGTTTGCCTTCTAGACCCTCTGAAGTTTGCCTTCTAGACCCTCTGAAGTTTGCCTTCTAGACCCTCTGAAGTTTGCCTTCTAGACCCTCTGATGTGCCAGAATATTCCGACAAAACTGTCAACCTGTTGCCAACAGTGATGTCAATTTCTTGCTGTAATTACATAAACTGCTTATATCAGTTACCTTACAAAGCCTTCCTACTGTAATTACCCCACCTGCCTACTAGGTTTACTGTAGTTACCTGCCCATGACTACTGTCTACTGTAGTTACCTTCCCATGACTACTGCCTGCTGTATTTACCCCACCTGCCTACTAATTACCCCCAGCTGCCTACTGTAATTACCCCCACCTACCTACTGTAGTTACCTCTCCATGACTACTGCATTTACCCCAACATGCCTACTGTAATTACCCCCACCTGCCTACTGTAATTACCTCCCCATGACTCCTGCCTGCTGTCATTACCCCCACCTGCCTACTGAGCCTACTGTAGTTACCTGCTCGTGACAGTTGCCGACTATGAGTACTTCTTGCAGAGTTAGATACACCGGGGTGCCTTTCTCTAGTGGTGTTGTGTTAAGTGGAGTCAGTCTGTGGGACAACACTATAGACGATGAGTCCACATCCACCACATTGATGATGTTGTCAGCCTGGTGGCAAGAATACAATGACACATAATGTTAATGATAACGTTATCAGCCTGGTGGCAAGAATACAACGACACATTATGTTAATGATAACGTTATCAGCCTGGTGGCAAGAATACAATGACACATAATGTTAATGATAACGTCATCAGCCTGGTGGCAAGAATACAACGACACATTATGTTAATGATAACGTTATCAGCCTGGTGGCAAGAATACAACGACACATAATGTTAATGATAATGTTATCAGCTCGGTGGCAAGAATACAACGACACATAATGTTAATGATAACGTTATCAGCCTGGTGGCAAGAATACAACGACACATAATGTTAATGATAACGTTATCAGCTCGGTGGCAAGAATACAGTATGTTAAATATTATGTCAGCCCATTTAATTAAAAGCCTATTTTTAAAAATAAACTTATTTCATTTTAAAAATAAACCTGGAGATTGTCGATTTGAATATTAATATATCATTAAAACTAGGGACTAACCAGGTAGACATTTTCAAACGGGTACCTAAGCCGACGTACTATTTGCCAGATCTGGGTACAAATACGAGAAGTAGGCTTGTTAAACGAAAATAGGGAATTCAAATTAATTTGGGTTTTGAAAACAATTAGCGGTAGCTTTATTTTGCAAAACCGTAACCGCCTTGTATTTAGGTTTCATGTTTTCTACAAATAAAATTTTATTTTAGGCATTCAATTTGGTTTATTAAATTTTATTGGCTGTATTTTTTATTGTTTACTTTACCAATTTCTACACTCTTTATTCAAAGTGCAATGATATTATAATTTTGGCCAGAAGAAGGGACTATGTAATTTTAAAAAATGTTTTTAAATAAATTCATTATATATTACTTGTAAATTTGTTTTCTCTTGTTAATATCTTACTTATTTACTTTATAATTCACGAGTACATCTCAAAATGAATGTAACCCATCATTTCATCAACAGAGCTTTAACTATCTCCACATCAATTATGACCAACCTCAATGAATGCTTTAATTTCCCCTAAAACCAGATTCCACTCCATGTGATCTTCAGGCTCATAAGTTCCAGTATAGTCATCAATTTGTTTGGCCAGCTCCTAGAGAGAGGCAGAGATTCATGCAGTTGAATACAACAGATACAACATGATCAGGTTGAAAGAGATTTCAACACCAGAGTTAAATAAGATGACACTAACATAACATCATTACGTTTTTATTATTGGATAAATTTTGAAATAATGAAATTTTCAGTGTAATCAAATTTTTTTAAATAATCATTAAGTGTTTCTCATCCAAAATAACTGTGGCTTTCAGGGCTTACGATAGCATGACAGTTCAAAATTCATAGGAGCCATACTGATAACGGCATTGATCATGAAGTAAAGTTACAATTACTTTCTTAAAGCCCCACAGGCCGTGAGCTCACTACATAAATTCTAACTTCAAGCCCCACAGGCTGTGAGCTCACTACATAAATTCTAACTTCAAGCCCCACAGGCCGTGAGCTCACTACATAAATTCTAACTTCAAGCCCCACAGGCCGTGAGCTCACTACATAAATTCTAACTTCAAGCCCCACAGGCTGTGAGCTAACTATATAAATTCTAACTTCAAGCCCCACGGGCCGTGAGCTCACTACATAAATTCTAACTTCAAGCCCCACGGGGCCGTGAGCTCACTACATAAATTCTAACTTCAAGCCCCACAGGCTGTGAGCTAACTATATAAATTCTAACTTCAAGCCCCATAGGCCGTGAGCTAACTATATAAATTCTAACTTCAAGTCCCACAGGCTGTGAGCTAACTATATAAATTCTAACTTCAAGCCCCACAGGCTGTGAGCTAACTATATAAATTCTAACTTCAAGCCCCACGGGCCGTGAGCTCACTACATAAATTCTAACTTCAAGCCCCATAGGCTGTGAGCTAACTATAAAAATTCTAACTTCAAGCCCCACAGGCTGTGAGCTAACTATATAAATTCTAACTTCAAGCCCCACGGGGCCATGAGCTCACTACATAAATTCTAACTTCAAGCCCCACAGGCTGTGAGCCAACTATATAAATTCTAACTTCAAGCCCCCCAGACTGTGAGCTAACTATATAAATTCTAACTTCAAGCCCCACAGGCCGTGAGCTAACTATATAAATTCTAACTTCAAGCCCCATGGGCCGTGAGCTAACTATATAAATTCTAACTTCAAGCCCCACAGGCTGTGAGCTAACTATAAAAATTCTAACTTCAAGCCCCACAGACTGTGAGCTAACTATATAAATTCTAACTTCAAGCCCCACGGGGCCGTGAGCTCACTACATAAATTCTAACTTCAAGCCCCACAGGCTGTGAGCTAACTATATAAATTCTAACTTCAAGCCCCATGGGCCGTGAGCTAACTATATAAATTCTAACTTCAAGCCCCACAGGCTGTGAGCTAACTATATAAATTCTAACTTCAAGCCACACAGGCCGTGAGCTAACTATATAAATTCTAACTTCAAGCCCCACAGGCCATGAGCTCACTACATAAATTCTTACTTCAAGCCCCACGGGCCGTGAGCTAACCATATAAATTCTAACTTCAAGCCCAAGGCCACTATCCTGTTGAATCAATCCTAACTTTAATCCTCACAGGGCGCGAGCTTGTCGTATCAATGCTAACAACAAACAACAGAAAATAATAAACAAAATTTCTTGGCACTTACCCTCACTAAATCCCTGACTAGTTTCATTTTCTTTAAGAGCAGGCAGACAACAATGAACCTGGCGTAGTATCTCAACTTCTTCACCATCAGATCTGGTCTGTGAAGAGAACATATTTATATCACAGATAAAGTAAGAGCAGATTTATTTGTATCACAGATAAAGTAAAAGCCATCTTAAGTATATTACAGATAAAGTAAAAGCCATCTTTTTCATATCACAGATAAAGTAAAAGCCATCTTAAGTATATCACAGATAAAGTAAGAGCCCTCTTTTTCATATCACAGATAAAGTAAGAACCATCTCAAGTATATCACAGATAAAGTAAGAACCATCTTAAGTATATCACAGATAAAGTAAAGAGTCACTTTATTTATATCACGGCACGAATGCTTTACGATAAAATGCCGCGACCGCGCAAGCGAGATCCCTGGCGGAAACTGCCTCGTAGCTGCCAGTCCCTTATCACGCAGATGAGGACTGGACACTGTCCAACAAACAGTTACTTTCACAGGCTAGACAAAAACAGGGAACCCGGCTGCCGTTTATGTGGTATGGCCGAGGAGACAGTGGCACACCTGCTGGCCGATTGTTCTGCGGCAATTGGGGACGCGGTGAGGTCAGGCAGCCATCGCACTGCGGAAGAATATCTCCATGGCGATGCCCTTATGTTGAGGCTCGCCGTTGGTATTGTAGGCCGGGTTATAAGAGTCTGAAGGACTCAACCCTCCAATGAGAATGTCACATATATCACAGATCAAGTAAAAGCAGATGAATAAGACCCCCTTTATTTATATCACAGATGAAGGCCCACTTTATATCTCATATTAAGATTTCCGGTTGTGAAAAGTCGTTGTTTCTTACTGGAGCTAAGTTTCATATTATTTTCATTTATTTCTCAAATTTAATTATACTTAATCCTTTCTAAAACACTAATCTAATCTTTATTTATTTAAATAATAACAATATTAGCTGTTTAATAATATTATATTGTGTATTTTACGATATTTTGCACTAAAATTACTAAGACCTGTTAAGGCGGCCATTTTTATTATTATTGTTTTGAACTAACCGTAACTGTTCATATACAATAAAAGCACAAATAAACCTCCCAAATACCTTAGATTACATAAATTATACATTCAAAGCTAAATTTAATTGAACTTAATACAAAAATAAAGGCACTTTAAACAAATTATACTTTAACTTATAGTATAATAATAATAGAAATATCTTAAGTCTAAATCTATTATTCTAAGTCTAGTTGAGACTTCTTGTCGTAATCCTTAAACTTAAACTAGTAAACTAGCCTTACTGAAAATGAGAATCTTAATCTTAGTAATAACCACAATACTTTTAAGGGCATTAACTTCAACCAAAACATATCCTAAAAATCATAGTAACATATCTATAGTTATAAACCACCACAACACTAAACACACAGACTCAGTACCTGACTACACCTCTATCTTAAGTACAATAAAAGAAATTACACTAAAACAATGGAAACATAAAATATGTAGACATAGGCAAGAGCACCTAATTTTAATCTTGCTTCTCTCCGGCGACATAGAACTTAACCCAGGCCCAGTATCATCTAAATGCCAAATTTGTACAAAAACATGCACAAGTAAACAAGGAACAATTCAGTGTGACACCTGCAATGAATGGTACCATACAGTTTGCCTGCATGGTAATACACCCAAGTACATATCAATGGGCCTAAGAAATAAATATACATCTTGGCACTGCACACATTGTGGATTTCCCCAATCACCTGATCACCACAAACTTTTACAGTGTTTTGGCTAATAAATAATATAATAGTCCAAGTCACTGGATGTGGAACGCTGAGGAATGATGTATGACAGCCTACAGCAGTTAGTTGAAAAATCGTGTGGTGATTAGCGCTGTAAAAATATTTAATATGATGATGTCATTGTTTGGTGTGCATCGGTGCGCAAAATACAACCCCTATTATTAAATACTTTGCGTACATTTCATAAAGTTTAATATTTCGTATTTATCAAAAAAGGACAAGTTAGTTGGTCTTTTGAAAATGGTTGGCGCCATAGGCGCCCAAAAAAAAAGGGGGCGCCGCAGGCGCCACGGCACAATCTAGTTCTAATATAAAAAAACACCCTAGATAAAATTAGACCTGCCACACAAACCCATGAAAATAAAAAATCTAATAATACTGACAATCAAAACACTCTTAAAACTCTAATAATTAATTTTATAAGCATAAAAAAAAATAATTCCAGATTTAGAACTTCTTATAAAAACAGAAGAACCAGACATAATTGCTGGTTCTGAAACTTGGTTGAACCCCAACATATATAACTCTGAAATTTTTAGCAGCAATTATAATATATTTAGAAAAGATAGAACAGACAACCATGGTGGCATCCTACTTGCAATAAAATCAACTCTCATAGCCGAAGAAATTAACACACAACCAAACTCTAATATAGAATCTGTTTTTTGCAAAATAGTTACACCAAACTCATCACCCTTTATTGTAGGCAGTATATATAGGCCACCAAATACAAACATAGAATACATGAGGAATCTCTGCAGTTAACTAATTTCTATTAAAGAAAATCATAAAAATGCTGTAATTTGGACTAAGGGGGACTTAAATCTTCCAGATATAAATTGGAAAAACTATACAATTGATAGCCAACAAAATAATAAAGAAATTAATGAACATTTCTTAGACACTATAAACAACATAAACCTAGAACAGATAGTAAAAAAAGCAACTAGGAAAAACAAAATACTAGATTTATTCCTAACAAACAGACCAGGACTAGTCAGTGGCGGCGTTAGGTAAGCGCGGGGCCTAGTGCCAGCAATGACCCCGCGGGGCCAGAGTACTAGTAAAGATCGCTAAGCACCAGTATGCTATGGTATTTAAAAATATGAAATATCTTGATTATTGTGTAATTTTAATACCACGTGTCACCTTTTTATTAAATTATTACAAGTTCATTATTTTCTCTGGTCTATAAACAACGGTTTATTCTTATCGAAAAATGACGTGCCGGTTACGACGTGATTTAAAATGCAATTTATTGGCAGACATATTGCAAAATAAT
>MUZC01000549.1:96320-125391 GCA_002072015.1 Radix auricularia | reverse complement strand
TCTAAATCTACACCAATAAAGGTTAACTCAGGAGTTCCACAAGGAACTGTCCTAGGTCCCTTACTATTTTTAATTTATATAAATGACTTACCCAACAATATCTCAACAGGAACTAAAGTTAGGTTATTTGCTGATGATTGTATAATCTATAGAACAATCAAGTCAGAACAAGATAGCAAAATTTTACAAAAAGACTTAGATGAATTAATAAAATGGGAAACTAACTGGAGTATGTCCTTCCACCCAGAAAAATGTCAACTGCTAAGAGTAACAAAGAAAAAGAAACAAATAAATTCAAAATACTTCATTCATGGAAAAGAACTAATCCAAACTAAAGATGCAAAATACTTAGGAGTCATAATAAATGAGAAACTATCTTGGAATCCCCATGTCAATGAAGTTATTAAAAAATCAAACAAAACCTTAGGCTTTATAAAAATAAACTTTTACAAATGTAACAAAGATATAAAACTAAAATGCTACCTCACCCTGGTGAGACCTATACTAGAATATGCATCTTCTGTATGGGACCCATCCACCAAAGAAAATATTGATAAGTTAGAACAAATCCAAAAAAGAGCTGCCAGATTCATTACTGGAGAATATTCAAAACTGACAAGAGTAACACCATTAGTTAAATCATTAAACCTTGAAACACTAGAGGATAGAAGAACCAAGAGTAAATTAGTAATTATACATAAGGCAATTAATTCTAATTTAGAAATACAACACAAAGATAACTTAATACAACCCTCAAATAGACATAAAGATAAAAACACCTTTCTTATTCCATATGCAAGAACAAACACATACAAGTTTTCTTTCTTTCCGTCCGGTGGGCGTGGAATGGGTTGCCTGAAGAAACCAGGAAAGCCAACACTTTATCATCATTTAAAACTCTAGTAAGAATACAGGACTAAACACAAACCATAGAAATACGTAGGACGCAATAATCTTCTGTACCGAAGGAGCGTCTGTAACATATAAGATAAGATAAGCCACCTTATTTATATGAACAGATGAAGTAGCAGCCACCCAAACTCTGGCAAGCTTATCAGCTTGGGCCAATGTAGCTACGCTATTTAATATGTAATCTACACATAAACTTTTTGGTGCAAACCTAATGTTATTGACCGACCTCTCTTCCTTGCTTGCCTTTGAATAATAAGCCCTCATCCGTATGGCGGAGTAGAATGAGAACGACTCATTTAAGTAGTTGGTTTCACTGGTTCTCAAACTGTACAAAGAAGGGATACAGAACAAATTAAAACAACCGTTTTTATTTTTTCACTAGTTTCAAAACAAATTAAAAAATGAAGTCGATGTTCACTATTAGTATAGCTCATTCCTTTTGTAAGTTGCGTTTTTGTTCAAGACTCATCATAAATGAGTTTTTGAGAACATACAACAAAACAAAATGTTTAATTCAATAATTAATTAAAGAATTTTTGGGCAACAAAAATAAATGAAATTAAATTCTTGTCTCTGATTTTTTATTTATATCTTTAAAAATCAATGTCTGTTTAGTTCTGTCTGATTAATTTAAGTAAAATTGAGTGCCTAGTATTTCTTTATAAATGAAAGTGAGTTATTTGCATCAGTTTTTTTTTTGAATTTTAAAGAATCAATCTAACGTTGTACAAACAAGCTACATTTAATCAGTCAGTCAAGGAAATGTGGGATTGTTAATTCTAAAAGTATAGTTTGATTAGATGTGTTTTGAGTGCAGTTTTGAAGGCCTTTATAGTAGGCCAATCAAGATATTATCTGAAATACATAGTTAGCTTAGGACATTATTTACATACTAATAATGGTAGTACAGTTGGCCTATCTTGGAAGCTATCTCTCCTATCTGCCATCTCTTCAATCCATATTTCGAATCCAAAATTGCTCTGCAAAGGGAACAAACATATAAAATTTAATGAATATTAGGTGAATACAACATTTAATAGATATCATAAAAAAACATTTAATAGATATCATAAGAAAACAAAATTTAATAGATATCATAAGAATACAACAAATATCTTATTCTGATACTGATAAAGTTTAAGAATTGTCAAATTTCTACTGAATAAACTTAAAAACCAAATTATTTAGGATTTTTCAACTAAACTAAAAATATCATCTTTGATGCAATGCCACCTTAATAACATTTAAGCTTTTAATGTTTTCAAAACAATTGTTTTGCCAAATGTAAAAGTAGAACCTGTGCTGTTGCTGAAACTTCCATAGTTTTGTGTAGACATCAAATGTCCGGCCAAAGTAGGACTGCCATTGTTTGTGACCATACTGAGGCAGATCCCTGAGAATATCAAGTTTTCAGATATTATAAACCAAATGAATTTTTTTTTCTTGCAGTTTTAAAGCTATTTTCGTTTTGTTAAGGATTAAGTTTACAATTTACAGCTATATGATATATGATTAGTTGTCTCATATTTGTGATGAAGTAGGTAAAAAAGAGCGGGTGGGGAGGGGGGTCAAGTTTACTTTCTTCAGATACCCCAGCGGTTTCTAGAGATGGCTTTTTATTTCATTTTAGGCCCCAAGGAGAAATTTTGTTTTACCAGATTCACTAAATTAAACGTTAAATAATAATTTTTTTTGGGATAGCCATTATATTTTTCTAAACAAAGGAATTTCCATATGTGGGGGTGTATTCTAAGCCACCAGTGTCTATATTCAAATTTTGGGAATCCCCATCTTGCTTAAAAACCTAAGAAATATTTTTTCACTGTTGTCAGGGTTTTTTTTGTTCTTCGGGGAATAGAGACAAAGTGCATACTTAACAGATGGGGAAGGCATCAAATGAGGCAGGGGAAATATTTTTTAATGAATTGAGAGGGTCTAAGTTAATATAATATTGCATCTAAAGCGTAATTTTCGAGTTTTAAATGGAAATATTGTGATAGATTACTGTTGTTTCAGAACACCAATTTTTAAAAAAAAATATTTTTTTTGAGTAGTCATTATTTTACCAGTTTCAAGGGTATTTTTTATTTTATCATTTTGATTCTTAGTAGCAGAAAACTTAGTTGTAAATTATATTTTAAGAATGTATATTATCCATAATATTGCAGTGATATTTTCTTTGCATAATCATGTTGAGACCTTGATTATGAAGGAAAGTGAAGATAAAGAACAATTGTTTGATTCCCAAAATATTTTAATTGCTATTACAATAATAACCAAGCAAATTTTTTAGCAAATTTGACAGTCCTGCTATTGAGAATTGAGGTACCCTGGTACCTATCCAGTCATTATCTGCGCAGGTTGTTTTGTTTTATAACAAATTTTACATTGTAGTTTAAGAGTACCGGACCCAAAATTTAAAATAATCCAGGTGCTAAAAAAAAATAGAACCCTAGATTAAAGTTTATGCAGTCAAACTAATACAAATTCTTAATACTAGCTCAAAAGTCAGAGTAGAATGTTCTATGTATATCATGAATTCAAAACACTCGATAAAATACTAATACTACTAATGACTTATAGCCTATGTTCCCTCTCAGGTTCGTTGGTCTGTGTACAAAGTAAAAAAAAACCGAGTGACTAGCCTAGTGTGCAGAATTGCACAGCATCCATTGATAATATATTCCACTGTGTGCAATATTTTACAAAATTTGATGCTGGTAGTCAGGCAGCGTACTGGTAGTTCTAAACTGCTGCATGGGACGATGACGATGGACATGATGGGTTTGGCTGTCTGTCAGATATCTGCATGGCCGCACAGCCTTCTTGGATTATAATTAATAAATGTAATTTTAAGTATAAGAGTAACTAAGCCTAGTCACTTAGTGACTTTTATTGCTTAGACTTAGACTTAGACTTACCTACTTATGCCACCTAGTACTAGTAACTATTATTGCTATTACTAAGTACTATTAACTATTACTATTAACTATTAACATTAACTATAGTCTATAGACTAGTATAGACTATAGTCATAGTGACTATTGACTAGACTATACAATAGACAATAGACTATAGTCAATAGACTAGGGCTAGACTAGGGAGAGCTAGTGTTTTTATTAGTGCTGCTACAGATTCTCATAAATACCAAAAACAATTTTTTAATCTGAATTAATGCTGAAAATATTACATAATAAAAAATACCTCAGCCCATTGAAAAGTTGTTTAGATTTTTCGAGATGGTGACAGAATTCGTTAACAATTTTCTTTTCATTTTCGTCCAAATTCTGTACCTCCGTCGCCATGTTTGTTTTAGTTACACACAATACTCTCTAATAAAAAATATATTATTTGATAATCAACTTCAATTCATTTTTCATTGTCATTAAATCATGCGGCTTATACTTATAGCCAAGTTTTACTTTTACTGTACTTTTTACAATTTAATAAAATAGAATGTTTTTATTTTTAAGCTACAGTGAAGTCAATGCATAATAATGTATATGAAGTTAAAAAAGTAGACCCAATGATACCCAATCGATTTGTTTCAAAGGGAAATAATTTACAACAAAAGTAATTTATACACAAACGTACAGTTTATTCAAGTATAATAAGACATATAAAAGATAAATAGTGGTTTTGAAAAAAAAAAATGAAAACAAAAAAGGTTTGGGGGGGGGGGGGGGGGGGAACACGTTTTTATAAGTGGACTAAAGAGAAGAAGATAAATTTAAAACTTATAGGTTCAAGTACTTTGATTTAATATGACTAAAACCGTTGGGCGGGCGCGGAACTTATGGGGTATATTTATAATTTAGAAGGCAAAAGTCAGATCTATAAGTGAGAGAATGAATGAACTGCATGTAAAACCTCATAAGCACCACCACCCGTTTTTAGTCATATTAAATCAAAGTACTTGAACTTATAAGTTTTAAATTATTTTCTTCCTTTTAGTCCATTTATAAAAACGTGGTTTTTAAAGAACTTCTTTACCTCTATTTTATTTTTAGTCTAAGTGTAAAAGCATAGAGCATATCGAAAATTTTATTTAAATAATAGGTGTAATAATACTTTAAAACCTGTCCCAGTAAAACAGGCTAAATCTTTAATTTTAAAACCAAATACCCCATGAGCGCCCGCCCAACGGTTTTTTAATATCACGAGATGTGATCATTGGGTGAACTCCGGTGCCGGTGGCGCGTGGATGTCAACAGTAGCAGACGGATACAGATGCTATATAGAGATAAACTAAAAATGCATTATTTAAATTACGGTTCATTTGATCGATCTGAAATTTTGATACCATGCATTTTCATCCAAGATCTATCTGTGGCAAAATTTTGATATCTCTAGGACCATCAGAAGTGGTTTGATTTTTACGTTGGAGAATTTGAAATTTTGCGGACAGGAATGAAAGTTGCGGACAGGAACGAAAGCAAATAAATAAAAACGCGGTAATAAGAGAAAACAAATAAAGGATAGAAATAAATTAAAAAGGCCTTAAGCAATAAACAGCAATATTATACACTTATAAATTTAGTTTTTTTTCTGCAATGAGTAGTAACTTTGTATGGTCGTGTACTTGACTACCTATAGCCAATGGCTTTTATTTTTTAAAAAATAATAATAATTACACCAAAAACACATACACATTTTCGTTCTTCCGGGTTCGCATCTCTGTGAATACTTGGTTTTGTTCCAAGGGTCAGTGGCGGATTAAAGGGGGTGCTGATTTAGCTAAGCCCCCCCCCCAAATGATTTAAGGGCCCCAAACTTATTATTTTGTACAATAAAGGTGGTTGTACCGGGCCCTAAGTGGAATTGCAGCCATGGACCCCATTCAATCTTAAATCTTTGCACCCCCTCCCATAAAAGAAATATTTCCTATTCGAAAAATTTTCAAATCAATTTATTGTCGTTAAAACGTGTATTTATAGTAAAGCTGAACTCCAATATTGTAATTCGCGTGAAGCCATTTATACTTCATTGAATAAATTGTAAGCAATTAAATATTTTAGATAAGGTTACCTGATTTTCCGGGGGCAAAGCGAGACGGGGCCCCATGGACGGGGGGTGCCCCCACCCAACCCCAGGTTTTTGGAGTGAAAATGCGTTTCGTCTGGTCCATTTGGCGGTTAGAGGGACATGAAGCCTGAAATTGTGACATCTGGTCACCTTACACATCGGGATCACCGACAAGTCACCAGTAAACAGAATCAAGGAGTAAAATGTAAATAACTACAGAAATCGACGCACCAACCGGTTTAGATAATAATAAAGCAAATAAAATGTACATAAAAATATCACTGTTTTGAATATTTAGGCTTAATTAAGTTTAAGAAAATATTAAGTCATTCTTACCCAAAATCACAATAAAACAAATTATATTTATTTTATCAAATAAAGTATTGAAAAAAAAACGTGGCAAACGAGCGTCCCGCCGGAACAAGTGAGGGTTCGCGGGAATTGAGGTCTGAAATCTGGACTGTCCCACCTAAATCGGGTCGTCTGGTCAACTTTTTTTAGAGAAACTTTTATTTAGCGTTGCCCGTTTTGATGTGACGCCAAATTTCTTAAACACTCCAGCCACACTTTTTTCGTCATACATCGTCACAAATGTGTGACCATCCCCCCTCAACCCCCACGGTGCGTGACATCACTTTACGAAGGGCCCTTGGAGTTCTATTTCCAAATTAAAATAAATTGCTTTATGTAATATTAATACATTGCTCTTGTCCATATCTGTGCCACGTTTCTGTGTTTAATTATCTATAAAAAGCCACAATAATGGTGTTACAACCATTCGTTAATTTAGCATTAATAGTATCATGTACTTCGTTACAGGGGTAACTGAAATAAACATTTATTTAGAATTATATTGCTATTGATTGAGCTTAAAACATCAGCAACAAAACAACAGTCTTCATTTATGTTATTTTAGGGAAAACCTAGAACACTAGGAGCGTTATCCATCCAACATTCTACACGGTGGTCGAGTGGCAGCGCGCTCGACTGGCGTACCGATGGTCACAGGTTCGAATCCATGTGAAGGCAAGGATTTGTTCCCGGGGCCTCTGACGGCCCTGAGTCACCCAGGTCCGAATGGGTACCTAACACTAGTTAGGCGTCTGGGTAATGCGTGGAACCCTCATAGCCGTGGCATGTGAACGCTACATTACTTACCAACAGATCATCCGTCATGGTCTGTCGACGCAATTATCTTCTGCATAGAAGGAGCATATAAAAACTCAATGTAACCTATACGAAGTAAATATTTGTTAATGATTCATTTTAATTTTTAAAATATATTTGTATTTGGAAATTTGAGGAGTCGAGGTGTATAATATTGTAATTCTATTTGACATTTGAATTAAAGAAGATTTGTGCTGAGGTATGCAGAGCGGTGGACAGTGGATTTGGGCACTATTGCCTCCAAATATTTACTATTCTCATAATTCTGCTTGAAATATTTTTAAGTTTCGTCTCCATTGCACATGACCTTAAGCAAATTTGATCTTTTTAAATCAAAAAATATTTTATAATAATCAAAATTAGACTTTTGTATTTAAAAAAAGGAACATCTGTATTTAATTGGTGTTATTCATCTTTTTTCGTTTATTTAGTTTCACCGGAAATGCGTCACTGCCGCCAATCGGTATGGTCAATACGACTGTTAGAGTCAACATAACGGATGAAAGTTAAAGTGTTTATTTACAGACGACTAATGCGCAAGAAGTTTTTTAAAATCAGAATTAAGTGCATTATTTAAATTAATTAAGAAAGGAATTCATGGATGAGAGCACGTGTTTAAGTATGTAATCATCCAACATTTTAGTGTGACACTACTAAGTGAGAGAAGGGCACGTTGAAGCAGACGAAAGTATGATAAGTTCCTTTCGAGGAATTAAAAGAAACATAACCATGACAAATACATTTTTAGTCAGTGCCAAAAATAACAACAATATCGTAACTGGTAGCGGAAAGGTGCAGCATTTTGGTAAAATGGCCTTTTCAAGTTCAAGCAACCCTGGATATGAGGTAACTGAAACTCAGACTGTTTCAAGTTTAAGTTGGAGTTCACTCATTTGGCATTTGGTTATTAAAAGTTAAGTTAAGCTAATAAAAAAATAATTTTAAAAATTTATAATTAAGTAAGGCTAGGATAATCATTGAATTCATTGAGATTGGGCTTGGGTTTGGCATAGGCATAGTTTATGTATAGTATAGTTAGGTACTTCGGTATGTCAAGGGAGACTACTACGTTTTTTGTATCGGAAATATAATTCGGCGCCGGAGAATCCAAGTTTTTAATTTTTCGAGGAGGGTGTAAAACCATTCATAAATAGGCACTTTCGAAACGTATTTGAGTTCCTTTTCCGGTCTAAAGCTTTGGCCTACATAATGGCCTACATTTTAATAGGTTTCTTTTGTATTTTCTATCGACCCGTATTTTGGAATAAAAATGTCTATGTATGGCATCTTCGACTCAAATTTTTTTGTTGAAATCTTCATACCCCATCAATCATATTATTTCGCCATCAGCATCATATATTGAGCTATCTCTGTGCCAATTTTCATTGACCTAGGACGTGTCGGCCATTACTTTTTTTCATTTTTAGTGTTATGACCCTTCTTTGCATAAGTGACACCGCCCCTTTTTAAATGGCGGATGTCCCCGATTCGTATCAAATATTCAATTATTTTGCCTTTTAAACATTGAAATATATGATAATTGAAGCTTTAAGATGATCTAATATGGAATTAATTCAATAATTTACTTAATTTAGACGGCTAAACACTGCAGAATTAATTTAATAAAATACCATAATGTACCGTGTGCAGACAAGTTGTCCCTGGCAACCATTACTATTCATTCAACCTCATTGTGACTCATAATTACTACTTCTATGTCTTCAATAGTTTCATTCATTAGTTGAGGCCGTGTGCAAAATCTTTTTAACCATTGATCAGGGTTAAATTAATAAGTCATAAGCCAAAGTTGAAGGTTCAAAAGGAGTTTCTAATATTATTTGTACATTTTTATAGAGGACAGTTCACTTTGACTAAGTAGGTCATGATGCGTGAACTCGACTCGAACTTGTAAACACAACAGATACTTCGTTAAATTTAAAGATAAATAGTACTGTTACATAAAGAAGAATGATTTAATAATAAATATTATTTTAAAAACAAAATAAAGAAAGAATATTTTATTTATAGCATTGATCCTGAAAATAAAATCTTGATTAAAGCGAGAGATAAAGTGCGTGACGCGAACAGCGGAATTGAGGTCACAAAATGTGGGGGTAAAATGCATTGGGGACTGGGACAAATTAAACCACACTTTGAAAATTCATAACTTTAAAACTACAAATCCTAAAAATATAATCTTGGTGTTAAAATTTACTTAAAAATCAGCTCTATTTAACTGTGTTATTAGTTATTTATTTTGTTTAAGTTGAATTTTTTTACCAAAGTGCCTAGTATAGTATACTAGTATAGTCAATAATATTACTTTTCAATAAACTATGATTCATAGTATGATGACTTTTACTGAACTGACTATCCCTACTGCCTGTTACTTGAAGTTGAGGTCCCCAACCAAGCCTCAGCCAAGTTAGTTAAATATTTACTAGGAGGAGAAAAATTTAGAAGTAGACTATAAATTATAAACTTAGTAAGTTTTACTTAGTTATGGCATGGAATGTCAACTGATTATTCAATGAGTGAGACTGACAATGTAATTAATTGTAATTTAAATAGGCACTTCAATACTCGTTCGCGCACCGTTCTGCGCATGTCGTAAATTTACAGAAATATTTTTTTGGAAAATTTTTATTAGCTCCACGGAGATCCCCGAATTAGTCGTTTTACGTCACAGTTACAGTTATCGAAAAACAAATTAATTTGGTAATCGAGTACAGTGTTGCGAAGACGTGGGAAATTTTCCAAATCATGGGAATTTTTTAGCCAAATTTTAAAAAGGATTATTAGTGGAATTTTTAAGGATTTTGCCGAAAATATGGAAATTTTTTAGATGGACAATTTAAAAAAAAAAAAAATTCTTGATTGAAAATAAAATAAAATAATTTGAAGCATGCTCATTTTCAAATAATAAATACTTTTTTTGTGTTGGTGGGAGGCTCTTTGACGTCATATTTGTTTATTTTTAGAGTGTCTAGGTTTTTTATTTCGGATCTAGTTTTTTTTCCTGACGTTTTGGGTAGGTTTTTCACAACACTGTCACTGACAGTAGACTGTAGACAGTTTGGGGTTAGATTGTGTAAATGTATTACTATTAAATAATATAATTAATTAGTCTGAGCCCGAATCATCATAAAATGTTTGTTACATATAAAGGACCAAATCATTAATACTATGTAAATATATAACAATCTATGTAACCATGTATGATTGATTAATTATTAATAAATTTCAAAGCATTTATTTTCAAAAAAAATATTTTTATCAATCACAGACAAATTTAAATTACAGGAGTATCCAAATAACTTTTTTTAAACTTCATAATGTTACAATTTAAAAATATAATCTATATTTTGGCTTTGTAGCCAAGTTGTTACATAAAAACGTATAAATTAAATAAAAATTGAAAGTACTCTATTAAAAATTGCCCTTAAAAATGCATAAGTATTTATTATTTTTTAATTTGGAAGTCCAAAGTCATTAAAATGAATGCGAAAGCATTTAATTGAAGTTGCCACTTTTCAGGTTTTTTCTTAAGTTTTTAAAATGCATGTGGGAATTTTTAGCCCAATTTGGGAATTTTTTTACTCCTGCCTGAGAAAATCTGGCACTTAGACTTTGCAACACTGATCGAGTACATCAATTAGTAGGTTTCCAGTGACGCTATCACTATTCATGCAACGCGGTGTTCACTGGAGAATTTTCTGTCTCTTGCAACATCGTTAAGCTACTAATGTCTTAAATATTCTGTATTTAATTAACATAAGTTACGCGGACTAATACATAAGTAATAATGTCTTAAATATTCTGTATTTAATTAACATAAGTTACGCGGACTAAAACATAAGTAATAATCATATTAATGTTGTTTGGAAAATCATTGATTTCATCAATGTAGCCTTCCAACATAAGCGATAGACCTCCATTAATATTTTGACCATCTGCACCGTAAAAAACAAAAATATCCGCTTTTTCTTGCTCACCGACGTTATAGTTTTCTAAGAAAGACTACTCAACATTATAGTTTATGCATGATTGCAATCATTTAACATCTGAATAATTACAAACAAAACAAAAATATTTATATAAAAATAACTTAAAAGGGATGATATCACTCTTAATTTTTGGAAAACTTCCGCTTCAGTGCCATAAGAACAACATGAGTGAACTTGGGGAGGGGGGGCACCCCCCCTGCACCAACCATAAAATGTGATAGGTTGACCTTAGTGAGGGTCATTCGTCATGCTTGCTTGCTTGCATATTGTCATTTTCCTAATTTCTGGAAAATATATGACGTCATCAAACTGATAATTTCAAGGGAACTAACAAAAACAGGCAATTGACATTTTTAAATTTAAATATAAGTAGTTCAATATAATGTCAATGACTTAAATATAAACTTCCGCCCCAGTACCGTAAGGATTTCCCGTATTACGATCAGCTGGTTACGAAATTAAAAAATTTGCGTAAAATCCATTTACAATATTATTGTCATACTGACTTCATTTTTTAGGCTAAGAATGGTTATTTTACGCATCCAAAAGATTGTACAGAGTTAAAACAATATTTACCTGTAGTTTATTACTATTATTTTAGTAATAAAGTATAGCGAAAACGTATCTTTGAAGAAAAAAACAGTTAAAACTACCAAAAAACATCGCGAATCGATCGGTAACACTAGTGCGGGCAACGACCGCCATTGCCGGAAGTCGAATACATCATTTTTCAAGCATTGAAGAGTTTTTATTTTCTGAGATCTCATTTCTAACAAGAGTGGTATCTAGGGACGCTTTACGGATCGCGGGATGAGACGCATTACAACGCTTTTTTACTCTAAGAGTTAATAATAATTTATTATTTACCAATAAATAGTAAAGTAAAGTTGTATAAAACATGTTCTTTATATTTAATCCCTATTTTATCAATTAATATAATTTTAATCGATACATTTTTTTTACAGTTNNNNTGTATATATATATATATATTAGCTCTAAGATTCAAGAACCATTTTATAAACAGTGCATATTACTTTTTTTTCTTTTCTTTACAGGAAGCCATGAAAGCCTTGTATGAACTCCAGTCTAATGCAGAGGCTATAGCTAAGGCTCGTCAGTCTCAAGATAAAAAATTTCACAACATTCCTAATATGAAAAAATACATTTCACGATCAGGCCTGAAGGTAATGAATTATTTACAGCAATGACATTATTGTACCTTTTTAATATAAGATAGTAATTTTTGTGTGTATGATTTTAATAATGCATAGCTTTGAATAAAAAATGTAGAATAAATGCCAAAATGATTTTAAAATTTTTTTTTTAAAGGGTCATGGACAGTTTAGTGCTAAACTGATTTTGTAAATGTTTTTTACAAATTTTTACTTACAGTAGAAGTCCGATAATCCGGCATGCCCGGGACCAAAAATTCCTGTCTATCAGGCGGTGCCTAATCTTTTTATTGTAGGCTTTGCCATAAAACAAATTTACTTTGTTTTTTTTAACGACATACATACATAATTAGTAATTATAAGAACAAAAAGGTTAATAATGAAACTACAAATACAATATGCAAATACTTTTGAACTCGAAGGCTTAAGTTTTGAAAACATGGTCACTGTACAGTTAGACCGAAACTCACATTGTTTATAAACAGTTTCAAAAGTTAAGTACATCACTACAGATAACCTGTATTACAGTAGAGAGTACTGAGACGCAGTTAACTGCGATGTGAAAGGACTCAAAACAACAACGCGATTGATTAACTGTGCTGCTCTGCACCTGTATTTCTTGTGACAGCTGAGACTAGCTGGTCGCTAATTGTGTCAGAATAATACAGAGCACTTCCGGATGATCCCGAAAACTTCCGAATAGCTCTCAAGTGTTTTTATTTGCTTTAAAGACACACTTTTGGAGAAAACCAAAATGTAAAAAATTTTCTGAAGCGACGCCATACTATCAGGCATTCCGGACTGTTGGATTCCGGACTAATGGACTTCTACTGTACTGCAATGCAGAGCAATTTTAGCATTAAAAGTTAAAGATCTCTATCCACCACTTTCCCCCTTCAGGAAGAGCAGGTTGACAACCTTTCTGTGATACATGTTAGTGGTACCAAGGGTAAGGGCTCCACTTGTGCCTTTTGTGAGAGGATCCTCTGCTGCCATGGTTACAAAACTGGCCTGTTCACCTCACCTCATCTGGTAGAAGTCCGTGAGAGAATCAGAATTAATGGTCGGCCTGTCAGTAAGGAGCTCTTCAGTAAATATTTCTGGAAGGTGTACATGAACCTTAAGGATACTCAAACTGAGGTTAATTTTGGGTACTTATTCACAACCAGCGTTCCTATAGCACAATAAAGATATTTAGCAGTTCAATTACATATAACTTATTGAATTTATATATTGCACATCTTAAGATAGCTCACATCCTAATGATTTTAAAATTCTTTAGAAAATCCATTAATTACATCATCATTAACTAGGAATGTCTAATAAAATGTTTTCGTTTTATTTTATTTCCTTTTTTTTTATTTCAAAAAGAAAATAATCCTTTGTTTTTAGAATCAAACAATTTATTGACCCTTATTTAAAGTTTTGACATGCTCTTAGGAATATGAATCAAATTATTGTAATTACCCAAATCTAATTTAATCACAAATTAAAATATATATTTTTTTTTATACCAACAGAATATTGAAGGAGGAGGCATGCCAGCCTATTTTCCATTTCTCACAGTCCTTTCACTTCATGTGTTTATATCCGAGGGTGTAGATGTTGCTGTTCTGGAGGTGGGCATTGGTGGCCAGTATGACAGCACCAATTTTGTCAAGGACCCTGTTGTGTGTGGGGTAACGTCCCTTGGTCTTGACCACACCTCAATTCTTGGGAATACAATTGAGGAAATTGCATGGAGCAAAGCAGGAATTTTTAAGGTAAATAAGTTCTAAACCTTTCATTACCTATTATCTAAGCCTTGTAGTTGTCAACATTTAAAGTATGAACCATATTATAGAAAAAAATGACATAGCTTTGAATCAGTGTAAAAAGAAACATAGATAACTGTGAGAATATTTTAATCTACCTCTAACCATAAGTTCTTTTCCCCAAACTTAACACTTTTTCTCCGGAACAATGCTACCATGGTTGATTTTAAAAAGACGTTGACGGATAGATGACGGGAGTGTTGAATTATTAAAAGTGGATAGTTTCTTTTCATAGCTATTTAACAAAAATTAGTTTTAATGTATTCTAGAATGATTTTGTGAATAAAAAAGTCTGAAATCTTTTGTTTGAATGTGTTTTCAACACAAAAGAAGCGTTTGATAGGCTTGTTTTAATTTTTGTTTTACGTTTGTTTACAAACATGGATATTCATCTAGCTCATCTAGTTAGCAATCTAATATTTTAATTATTCTAAATACTACGATGGTAAACAAGAAAAAGGTATAGTTTTTTGTGATGATTCAGATATTAATTTTAAATTGCAGATGAAACATATGCAAAGCCCACCCACGTCTCAAATGCCTTGATGAACTGATAATATTTATACTACAAATAATAATATAGACAATATATAATGTAATTTGAAAGCTGCTAAACATATTCATTAAAACTAAGTGCAATTTTAGGTATAATATTTCCCTTTAATTCAATACCAAATATATTATTATCTGTTAAAAAATTAAAAAGTTATTAACATATTAAGATGGCATGCTGGTCCGGGACAAATTTCCAGAATAGATAATTCCGTCAAAATGTGAAAATAATTACAGAGAAAAAGAGTTACGGTAACAAGAACCTAGATGATAGTTGGTAAATCATAGCTAAGGTCTAATGGGTATTAATTTTGTTTCTTTTATTTATTTTCCATCAAATTCATCATTATCAGAAAGGTCATCCAGCTATTACAGTCCCACAGGATTCAAAAGCTATGAAAGTTTTACTGGACAGGTCTATTGAGAAACTGGTAAATCTTAGCATCCTTCATTTTTTAAAATTTATCACCTGGTAAAAGAAAAAAATTATTATACTACTAACATGATAAACATAAATAATTTGATTGTGTTATTTCCTGATTAGAATTTTCTATTCAATGGGCCATGTTGATTCAGATTTAAAGATCTTTGTTTTCTTTAGTCAAACCATGTTTATTGTTATGCTGTTTGACTTTGTGCCCTAATAATATAATGCCAACTGTTTTATAAAATCAGAATCCCCTTTACCTAGCTGTCCCCATGTCGGAGGAGTTGTTGGCTGCACACAGAATTCATCTTGGCATTGCTGGGGCCAAGCAACGGGAGAATGCATCCTTAGCCATTCATTTGTCTCGTATGTGGGAAAAAATGCACCATCATAGTAGGTCACTTTAGCATGAATGATTATTTTTTTCTGGGCTTATACACTTTTTTACTGAACAAATGGCTTTAATAGTTCAGAAAATTTTTATGAGGATTTGATATTAGAGTACAAAAAATAAAGTTCCAAAATTTAAGAACTTTCTATATATTTATATTAACCTTTAATGCCCCAGAAGGTTTTTTGAAAACTTGCGCCTCAATCCCGTAAGGATTTCCTGCTTTGGAATCAACTGGTTATAAAATTTTAAAAATAGTGTAAAATGTTTTTATATTGTTTTAGTCATACTGACTTCATTTTATAAAATAAGAATGGTTATTTAACATTTGACATTACAGCCTAGGCACGCGTTAACCACGCTTTGGGGCATTAAACGTTAATCATAAGTTACATTATTAAGATTTTTTTTTATCTATGTCCATGAATTTTCAATTTTCTTAAATATGTTTTGTATTTTAATTTTGGTTTACTTTCAAATTTTCCCTTTGTCTTTATACTATCAACATAGGATATAAAAATCATGAGTTTTGTGTTTAGTTGGGAAAAATCAAGGACCAAAAGAATGACAAACCTTTACATAAATCTGTTTACTTTTATTGATAAATATTTGTTTTTATGCTGTAAATTGAATCTGCTAATATAGTGGTAATAAGGCTCCTTTAAACTTGTTTTACATCAAAATTCTTTCACTTTATATTTCAGTTATATAGTGTTGCTATGATGGAATATTTGTAATTAAAAACTTTGCGCTTTTTTTTGCCAGAAGAACCTTTGATTGACGTTCCATTGGTTACTTCCACGGAAGACATTCCTGAACTGTATGTTCATGATTTAGATGATGGTGTTATACAAGGTAAATTGAAACACTTGTTTCCATGTAATTATATGATGATACTAGTTTACTTGGTTGCATTGTAGTTTTTATTTTCAATACAATAAAAAAATTACCTAAATTATGCTTCAATGGAATAATACTTTTTCAAACATTGAACTTATTTTATTTATTCAACTATAAGTGTCTACACAAACTGCAGTTGTGTGTTATTAAAATTTGACTTGTATTTTGGCATTGCAAAGATTTTATTTTGGTGTAGCTATTTAAATCTGATATTATTTTTTAATTATGAATCAGAAGTTAATGTCTCACTGGTAGTAATAGGTTAAACAGTTTTAAAGTGAAATACTCTTTTAACACATCCATCTGGGTTCTAAGCCCACAATTCAATTTTTTAACTTGTTAATTGCTAGTTAACTTTAATCCACAGGTCTTATGTCATGTGCCTGGCCTGGTCGTACTCAGAGCATAATGAGGAAAAATGTTACATACTATTTAGATGGGGCTCATACAATGGAGAGCATGGAGGTTTGGCTAAGTTTGCAGTTGTTGTTGAGCTTTTTTGTTTCTTCTCATACTTTTATCAAACGTAGTGTTAGTATTATTCAAGTTTTTATTTTATTGGTCTCACATCTTGGAGCCAGCAAATGGTGTGTTTTCTCATTACATGCTTTAGTTGTACTCATTATTTTTTAAATTTAATTGTTTGGAGGGCAAAATTCTTTCTAAGTATCAAAGGTTAACAAATTTACAGGGGATAGCAAGCCAGGTGTAAAAGAGAGAGTTATTTGAAGCCCTACCACAGGATTAAATTTTAAATGGATAATTAATGGTAAAGACTTCAAGAGAGGCATTTTTGTTTAAACTAGGGACAATATTAACCAAGAGCTATTTTGAGTGTGTTTGCTATGTAACATATTTATGGATGTTTTTATAATTGTATTTGGACATATATCATATTCAGGTTTGCACTGCTTGGTTCCAAGAGGCGGCGGGCCAAGAAAAGAAGACTATTGAGTGAGTTGCTTTGTCTGTTTTTAATCCTTAAATTTAATCTCACAACATTTTCAAAAGATCATCAAGTCATAATATTGGGAATAAATTTTGCTTGTTGACCAGGTTTTAAAAAAAGAATTTTTTTTAATGCAAAAAGTATGAAGTGTCAACATTTTTATTATTTGCATTTCGTAGACTACTGTTAGAATTTTAGCTTTTCCTTCTAATTTACCATCTAGGACATTTCACAGGGTTCCTACGCAGTCGGGAAAAAGTCGGGAATTTCAAAATAAATTTTCCCGGTCTTGATAGTCGGGAAATCTTTGGACCAGTCGGGAAATTAAAAAAAAAATTATTATAAATTAAAAAATAAACAAAGTAAAAGGCTTCGAATCTATTATAGCTCTGTCATGTTTGATTACTTTTACTAGTTGTAATTGTCTACGCATGCGTTAATAGTCATGTTTCTTCCGCTTTACTTCGTTCTGAAACATTTTTTCCTCAACCTTATGATTATGGTGTAAGCTCGACTATTTTGGAATTTGTTCTTTGCGATTAACAAATCAAGGTTTTTGTTAATTTAAAATCTCCCGCATCCTTTGTGGTAAGTATTTATTTTAATATGTCAAATAATTAATGTTTAATAATTACATATAGTATAGACTATGACTATTTAATTTTTAAGAGTATTAAGACTCATGACAAAACGAACTTTCCTATTAAATGACATAATCCTAACAAACATGTACAATAAAATTATTAACTCCCTTTGAACCTTCAACTTTGGCTCATGACTAATTAATTTAACCCTAACCAATGGTTAAATAGTTTTTGCACACGGCCACATCTAATGAATGAAGCTATTGACATTGTAGTAGTAGAAGTAAAAGTAAAATTGGTTGAGTGAATGAATGGTAACTGTTGCCAAGGACAACTAATTTGCACACGGTACATTATGAAGTTTTATAATAATAATTCTGCATTGTTTAGCCGTCTAAATAAAGTATTTTATTAACGAATTCCATATTAGATCATTTTTATTGTTCATTTATCAAATATTTTACTGTTTAAAGTCAAACTAATTTTTTATTGAATTTGAATATTTTATAAGTATAAGCATCACGGACTTAGTCCTTCTGAAGCCTGAATGAATTGAATGGTTAGTGCTTGGGAAAATTATAAATAAAAAAATGCCGACATGTCCTAGCTCAATAAAAATTGGCACACTGATAAAGCTCACCAAGATTTAATATGAAAGACATAGTTTGAGGTTTAGATAGTCTATATAATATATATTAATACTAGCCTTGATAGCTTTATTTATTTAAACATAATTATAGCGCTCTATACTCTATTAATTAAATCATTTTTATTCAATAATCAATAAAAATGTATAGATAATTTCAACCTGACATAAATAATGATTAAAGACGCTAATAGTGTCAATTACAATTTTTTAATTGGTCATTAGTACTAATAAGGTTGTCACAAGATTTACACTTTTTTCTAAATTTAAATTTTTCAGAAATCTTCAACTTTGTCTAACTGAAGTAACTGCAAAGGGAAAGTCTGCACTTGTGTCCCACACGAAAGGAAAGAAATATGCTAAGATTAAAGAGACTCAGTCAGCAAAATAAATATTTTTTTATGAAAGTTCAAGTTGATGATGTTGCTGCAAAGAATGCATCTGTCCAGGAGAAACTAATTGATACAGCAGCATGTTCAAACATACAACATAGTCTATTTTGTGTCCACAAATGATACATTGAATGCAGATCCCATATGGGCACTAGTTGCATTTGTTCCATTTATTCATCTAATTATCTATACGATGTGGTGCACATTTTTCAAAAGATGTTTCCAACATGTACATTGGTCAAAACAATAAGCCTTGGATAAACAAAGATGACTTTTATGATATTTTTTTGGCTTGCCCTATATTTTTCATCACTGTTGGAAAAATTAACTAAGGATCTGTCCTATGTATGGATGTTTGATGAAACATTGAATAAAGACCTTAAAAAACATTACTTATCATTATTGCATATAGTAATCTATTATACACGTTTGTTGTTAAATAATTACTATCGGTTTCCTTAAAAATGCATGACGCGGTTTTTAGTCTTGAATTTTTCTAATATAGTCTTGAAATAGTCTTGAATTTTTTTGCTGAAAAAAAGTAGGAACCCTGATTTCAGAAATTATTTTCCTGTAATAATTTAAAACGTTGTCTTTTGTAGTGGTCAGGTTGGTCGTGTCTTAATCTTCAATGCAACTGGAGACCGGGATGTTGGACCTTTCTTAAATATTTTGAAGGTAAGCACTAGCTATACGACCTTGTACAACATTTTAAGATTCTTTCTGATACACAGTCATAACTATAGAACTTGGCACTATATATAAAATGGCTTTTTATTATTTTTTTACGGACCAGACAGTCAAACTGTATTTTTTTAAGGGTTAACCAGTCTTCAAAAATGAACTGACCATAACATGCTGTTGGAATACTGTTAATACATTAAATTTAATATTAATCATTACGGGAACGTTTTTTTTTAATTTGCTGTTTTGATGGTAGTGTAGCAGAGGTTAATACTAGTGTCGGTACATAATAGGCACTTTATGTCAAATTAGACAACACTGGGTGAAAATTCAATGCTTTCCAGGGGTGCCACCATTCCGGGTTATTCCGGATTCGTGAATTTTTTAAATTTTATTTTCCGGATTCGCGACTTTGTTTTTACGCGCTTTCCAGATTCGCGCCTTTTTTTAAAAGATTTTCCCGGAATTTCCGGATTCACTAGATTTTATTTTCAAATCTAGCTCCGTGGTTTAAAAAAAAGTGTAACCGTGAAGTCTCGCGCGGATTCAATTCAGCAAGGAGCTGTCTTGCTATAAATAGAACAGTTACAGCGTGTCCTGACCTCTCCATCACCTCTTGCTCTCTCGCTTAGTGTGTGGTGTGCTGGATCACTGCTTTCTGTTTGTAGGCTAACTATACTGCTTTGCGCTGGTACACACATATCAACATTTTAAAAAACTAACCTCATCAAGTGCCAATATCTAATAATGCGTTTTGTTGATATGAATGGAAACATTGCCGAGTTGAAGAAAACAGTTAAAAACAAGTGGCGATGGCAGGGGTTGAATACTGAAAATGACAGCGGCACTTTGTATAGTTGGTGTAAAAAACTTTATCACCCTGGTAAGTTTTGCAAACCCTACTTTCAATTAAGTATTGACAATTGAATTTGAATAGCCTTTTGACTTATGAAATATGTAGTAGTTAAATATTAGATTAATCAGATGCTTTAATATTATTCATATATGATTTAATTTTTTAGATTAATAATTAATAATATTTTTTTAGTAATTTATTATGATTATTTAAATTTATTACGGGCTATGGCTATGCCTATCACACTCTAATGTCCTATGCTTAGTGCTTCATTTCTATATACTTGTTCCCGTGCACATCGAAATTTTTATTTCTTTTTTTTGCTCCTTATTATTTTTTTAGACATTTTTGTGCCATGTTTAATATTAATATACAGTATACATTATTATAAATAAGTAATACAATGAAGGGCATTTTTGAAATGTGTACATGATTACCCTAATATAATTAAAATTGCAAACAGTGTCATTAACTAATGTGAAGCCAATTTTTAATTGTCACAGGCACAAATTCTGCACTGTCTGCAATCAAACCTTGGTGTATGGGTCATTGGGAAAAAAGCATTGTCAGTTCATGCTAATAACCCAGCCCACTACAGTGCTTTAGCAAATCTCCAAAAGAGCTACACCTTGCTGGTGCTTCTACTGAAATTGGTGACAGAAGGGGAGCTTTAATTGACAGAGTTCAAGATGTAAAAACAGTTGTTGCCTCTTTCCTGGCAGAAATGCATTATTATAATCTCTGGTCTACAAGTGTTATGATAAAATGAGAATGTGAATTTTAAATATGGAACATATATAAGTAATATAAATACTACAGTTAATGCATTTTTTTCAAATTAAATATCTGTTAATGCCAGAGATTTGATCCCGCTTTTTATTGTTATTTTTATGTATGTATTTAAACGCAAAAATTTTGAAATTGTATTAATATTAAGCGTTACATGGCGTTAAATAGGTTTCAGGGTTCAAAGATTTTTAAAAAGGGATTTCAGGGTTCACAGCTGACAGTCGGTGGCACCCCTGATGCTTTCTCTTGTTGGGTCACAAAACGTAGTAAAAATTGGGACTGAGGGTTAACCAATCTTTTTTTTTTTTAACAGTTAACCAGTCCTCTAAACTGAGCTGTATTAACAACCTTAATTTAAATGAAATTATATTTATAGCCACTTCTTTTATTTATAATGAAATCTACTTCGGGGTCAATCTGTTTGTTGATAACATAAGGGTAGGTAATTTTTATAGCTTTATCAATGTTTTATCAACATTTATAGGTGTTTATAGCTAGTATGAGAAATTATTTAGATTGGCCTCCAAAGTATAAAAAAACCAAACTAATAAAAAGATTTTTTAAAGCTTAGGTTTTAATTTATACTGATTATATTATAATTTTAAAAAAGATGACCCGCTGCATAGAATACGCGGCAGACTTGCTCATCATAGATAGTGCAAAGAATGGGGGGTGAGAGAACGGACACAAACATCAGCACGAGATAATGAAAAAAAAGGGATTAAACATGGAGAGAAAAAACATTTGATTTTGTTTTTTAAATTGTTCCATCTGAGAATTGAACCCATTTCTTTCCATGATCAAGGCGCACATGATAACCACTGTACTATGAATCATATGTTATTCTGTGAAGGAGCAACGCAAGTGATTGCAAGCAGCATTGTAGCCACAAACCAAAACCTTTTTTTCTTCTCATCCCACTCTGATTGCCCACTGTGATCTCTTGACCCCAGCAGGGTCATTCATCATGCTCATTTGCACATGGTCATTTACGAGAATTATATTTAAAGATTTTATAAAATAATCTCAGTTCTAGTGAGTCTCTGATTAGTAATAATAAGTGAGTCTAAATTTGATACAAAAGTATGAATGATCCAAGCTCAGGTGGTTTTTACTTTAGTCACGAAAGATTATAGATAAACAACTAATAAATTTTCTATTTAGACAACCCAAATCAGCCAAAACATTACTGAATTGTGCAAACCCACAGACCCACACTATTCTTTTATGTGTTTCAAAACGATACGTCTTTGTCCTAGATTTTGGTGCTATTTTTAACTATGACAGTGAGACACCCATAATCAATGAATTTATCTTTCTGGTTCCTAAGTATCACTTTAGAAGTAGTGATAAATATTTTTAAATCCTTTAAATTCACTTGTGGTGTCAGAGCGTGCGACCTTGGCAAAAAAACTTTGGATAGATTTTTAACCCACTTTCTCGTAAGTTAGTGAGCTGAAATTTTGCAGGCAGACTCATGCCAATGATAAAAATGATGTAACAAAATTTCAAATCGATTGAATGGACAGTAATTGAGTTATTGAATTTTAAAATTATTTTATTTATCTCTTTATATCATGTTAATTTTTTGAGATAGTGTTGTGGTGCGTAATATGTTCAACAACCTTTCCTGTCGCGCAATAAGGTGCGCATTATATTGACAATACATTTTAAAAATATATTCACCATCTGTGCGCATTATACTAAAAATGTTTTTAGAATTTCGTATTTTCGGATTGTTTTGCCCTGTGTATTATAATGAACATCCTCATAGCTTTGTCTCATATATAAAGGATTTAGAGTAAAAAAATTGTTTTTTTTACTGTCTTTTTAATTTTATATGAGATGATTATCAATTAAAACTAAGAGGTTTTTAGAGAAGTAAAATAATAACACTAAATGCCCTTTTTTAAATTGGATAGTTTCAAGTCATTTCACGCTATTCACCATGTTACTGTTTCATGTCTGCAGGATTGTAACTTTGATGCTGCTCTATTCTGCACAAACCTGTTGTCTACTGTAGAATCTCTAAACAGGCTTGGTAAGTGTGCTTAACAATTCACTGAGCGTTTCCTACACTGATAAAAGGGGGGATCTGCAAAACATCTCTAATGAAGTTTGAATATTAAAAAAATGTAATTTCAGTAAACTACATAAATAAGAAAAGTTTTCTTAAAATGATACTTCATCATTGACCTTTTCTCTTTTAATTATAACTGGCAAGAAGTCTATGTTTGAGTTACTTTTATGTCATGGAATACCATATTTTGCTCTGGGAAAAGCCATGTAATTTATTTTGAAATTTGAGACATAAAGCCAGCATTAGATATATTTTTTATATATTCTTTACCAAAAGTAAAGCATAAATGTGTTGTACTACTCAAAAGAAAATACTGTTTCAGAATAGAAATATATTAATTAGAGATAATTAATGTAAATTTATGTGATATTTCTCTCACTAATGCCTCCACCACTTGAAATAATTTTCAAGTCATTTATAATTTCATTGGTTTAATTTCTCTGATGGATTTTATAGCTTGGGTCACTCTGTCTCCAGACCAGATGAACCGAACAGTGAAGGTCTCAGGAATGCTGGAACGTGCACATGCCAACAAAGTGAGTTGGGATTCGCTGTTTGACACAAGCCCTTCAGCTCAGCAAGAAGTACCCGCCTATGAATTGGATCACAATTTCAACTCAAAAAATGTTTCAGAAAACAGTGACCAGCAGGAAGAGTTACAGTTATTGAATCGTCCTTTGAACTATTCTCATTCTAAAGAACAAGATGAACGCTTGCGGACTGGTATAGTAAGTGATAGCAATGAGGAGCAGACCAAAATCATCCATGGAGAAGGTGCTTGCACAGGATCTGTGGAGAATGTGTCACTGGTTTTTCCATGTATCATGGAAGCTCTAGCCTGGGCAACACAAGGTCGCGACCCACTTCTTGACATTGATGAAACCACCAAATCACTTGTGCCAGAGGTTCCCAAGTTTTTGTTGGAAAAAAGCCACATTCAAGTGCTAATAACAGGTAGTCTTCATTTAGTTGGCGGTGTCCTCGGGGTGCTCACGCCTAACATGAATGATTAGCCTGCATCGAGTCATTGATGAATGGCATATAACATGCTGTAGATTTTTACTAGATAACATTTTAAGTGTTGTACCCCTTGAAGGTGTACATGGACTGATTTTAGCGGAATTTTATCAATGATTTTAGGGACCAAGGGATGCACATACCAGTGAGACCCAAGATTCCAACCATTAAAATAAGATGAATTTTTCATTTCTAAATAAATGGGAGTTTTAAAAAAAAATTATTTTGTACCTAATCGTTTGCCGCAAGACATTTTAAATAATGCAACATTATAGAAAGAAGAAAAAAGAATATTCTCTTAGAAAGACTTAATTAGACGGTAACAATTATTTATTTTAATAATAATTAGTTATCATTAGATTGGTTGATTTTAGCATAGTGTGAAAAAAGGTTGTTGTTTTTTTAATACCTTGTGCTCCTAACTTGAGTAAGAATTTGCTCTGGTTACCTGATCTTTGACATCGTGGTGGAAAAGGTAGGTCAGTCATGGATTTTTTTTAGTTCTGAAACAGAAAATATTTTTGTGATATTATAGTTTTTTCTTGATTGCCTTTTTAACTGGTGCCTGATGTTAGATGAGAAGTTCCGCACTAGCAGGCATACGTTTAGAAGTATTTTGAATCTTTCACTGTGCAAGTTGATAACTTATTTTCAAAAGTCACAAACATAAATGTGCTTATTGGGTTTTAAAAAAGTTATTTTATGAAAATAGTTTGGCTCATTTTTTGGGTTTTTAATAACATAGAATTCAATAACTATGTGTCACTAAGTCACTGACTGATATTTTGATTTTAAAATTGTAGCTCTTGTGTAATGCCATGTTTGTACTGGTGCTTGTCTTTATTTGGGGCTAACATTAGTTTTTTTCCGCTGCCCTGAATAGCTTTCCAAACCAAATTTTTTGTTTGGACTTGATGTTTTTCTTTAATTTACAAATACAAACCTGGTCAATTATTCGAAGACACTTTTTTATAGATGGGGAAATTCATTCAGTTGACTGGGTGCTCTAATGAGGAGCAAAGTTTGGCTGAATTTGATGATTTCAAACAGTGCTGCACCATTTTCTTGACATAATAATTTCATCATTGTTACCATATAGCTATCCATTTAGATAGATGTTCTAGTAAAATAAATTGAAAGTAAGATTGGGAATGTCTTTAAAACAATAGGGGCAATCTATCTTCAACTTTTTTTGTACCCATGGATTGAATAGCTCTCTTGCGACTAGCAGTGGAAGTTGTTCATCCTTTGATTGTACTGGGTATCAACTACTGAGCACATTAGTTCTAAAGCAGACCTGTTTTTTTTTAAAACAGAATCTAAGGGGAAAATGTTGAAGAGTCTGGCTTTCTAGAGGGTTATAGTTATAGGTGATTTCTGCATGTACATTGAATACTGGTCTTGTGAGGAAGTAAACTGGTGGAGGGAAGCTGATATCAGATACAGCCTCTCTTTTCTGTCAGGCCTCTAGCTGGAATTGCTGTCTATTCTCTTCTCCCCCCCCCCCCCCCCCCCAATCAACATTGACCTTAATAATTCTTTGCCTATTACGCCATTTTCCCTAACTGGCAAACTCGGTATAGTCCTTTTTTTCCGTCTCCCTTTAAGCTCGACCTAGGGGGTATGTTTTTAAAAATTTCTGGTGTTATTTACTGACTTTATAAAAATAAAATGTAAAACATTTTCTTTTCCTTTTAATACAATAAAAATCCCTGTAGCATATGCTATAAAAATTAAAATGACATCCATCTTCTTTGTTATTTAAATCTCTTTTGTTCTTCAAACTAACCAGAGACACGCGAAAAACTATCATTGTGACCTATTTAGCTTGTACAGTCAGACCTTGCCAAGTCAAAATTCCCCAAGTTGATTGTTTCAAGGTGTTTGGGTAAAAAAAAATTTTTTACTCCCCCATCCTACTGTGGAGGGAGTCAAGTGTGTGTGTGTGGGGGGGGCGCTTTCTCATTTGTGATGGTATTTCAAAGCTAAGTCGGCATTCTTTTCATATGAAACATCAAACACTACCTCTCTGTCCCGTGAAGCCTTTCTCGCTGGTATGGCTGTTCTCCCCACCCCACACACACACACTCAATATGGACACTGTCATTGATTAATCAGCGCCTATTACATCATTTTGCCTAACTCGAAAACTCCAAAATTTGATTTTTTCTTTTCGGGTCCCTTTGAGTTTAACTTAGAAAGGTCCAACTGTAGTTTTTAAAAAAATTTGTGGCATTTTGTTTACGTTGTTCTATTATTTTGGGGGGTCGATGCACTTTTTATACTAATCTCTTCCAAAAGAGGAAGGGTCAACATATGAACAAACGGGCTATAGAGCGAGTATATACGGTCAATACTTACATTCCCTGTTAGAAACTGGTTACCGGATGTCATCATGATTACTCAATTCTTTATATTATCAATTCTATCATCCTATGGAGGCTGTGGTTGGCTTGTGTTGCTGGCCTATTTAGTCCAAAGTAGTTCAGTCTTAGTTTACAATTTTGCAATGAAATGAGGTGCTGGCACAATAAATTTACCCCTTCATCTTTCCCAACACAGTTCACTATTATTTCTTTACCCCAATGGTTACTAATCATTATCATGCCACCTTATGTTCTCACATTGATGAACTGGTGGTGTTTACTGGTGACCAGCTTAAATTACTGCTGTCAGACCATCTCACTCATTGGGCTATTCTTTCTTTCAAATGACACAACTGACCTAGGGCTGATTTCCCAACTGCACTGAAACTGAATCACTCATTTTATTTTTTTTCCCAACATATTTATTTTTGAAGATAAATCATTCCATAGGCTTGACAGCACTGACATTGGGCAATTAAAGTTCCACAGGTAAGCAATAATGTATGCATGCTGCAGGACAGCTATTTCTAAAGATGTTTTTTATGTGGCCAATATTACCAATAGTTTTGGTCCAAGATTAAGATTTCACAAGCATGTGATGATATAATGTTTTCATTCCATCAGAAAAAATAAATGTCCCTATGGGGAAATTAACTAATATTATTATGTTTATTTCATTTTCATTTAATGAAATTCACTTGTTAAGCCATGAATGTAAATGTAAAAATATGGTTTTATGATGATTTTGTTTATTTTTTGTTAAAATCTTTGAGGCCAGTCACACTTAATAATTTAATATTAACGTGAAAGTCTGTTTTTTTTTAAACGTCTATACTGTTAAGTCAGATTTATGAGTCTGATGCTGGTGGCCCGGCCCCTCTATTGTTTTTGGAACACAAAAGCTTTGGTAGAGAGTGATGAATGCACTGGATCTTGATATGTGTTATAATAATCATTCACAGAGCTCATCTCTTATTGCCTTTTTATGTTAAATCTTATTTTGAGTAGGTAGCTATTAAATCCACCCATCAAATCTTATTTTGAGTAGGTAGCTAGTACACCAACCCATCAATTTTTTTTTTTTAGAAGGTAGCTAGAACACCCACCCACCCCCCAACCCCTCGCACCTCAATAACAAATTGTCAGTTGTACTGCAACCTCTTATCTCCTCCCACTCAACTTATTTAACAACACATGCATTCACTTGAATCACTTTTTCTTCATATGCATCCGTCCTAAACATTTGTACATGTTTGTCAGCCCCTGAACTGTATAATTATTTTTAAAAGCCCATCTTTGACACCACATTTATATTTTACATCAGTATGTATGATTGTATTCTTCACAGAAGAGAATGTGAGGCACAATACTCTCGGGTGTTGGTGAATTGGTGTTATAGCAAAACATATCATTTAGTTTTAGTGCGGATATCAAGATTTCTGTTGTTTATTTAAAAAGTTTTTTTTATTAGTTTTTAATTTTATAGAAACATTTCAGTATTAGAATTAGACTATTTGACATCAATCAAGAGAATTTTTGTTAATACTATTTTTGCAAGGCACCAGTTACCTTAATTTATAACTGCTATGGGATTGTTTGTATTTTCTGTGCAGTCTTTTCTTATGTTAATCAGGGGTTCTCATATATTGGGGTATTAATTTTTGTTTGATTTTTTAATAAAAACAAATTATATTACACTTTTTAAATAATAAATAAGCAGTTTTATTTTAAATAAAATTTGAGGTATTTTTCTTTTTGTAGTTCAAATTGTTGTATTAGGTTGTGTATTTCACCTTTTGTCCCACCACTTTAGTGTTATCTCAAGGAGTGATTTTTTGGGACCATTAACTATTCTGATTATGGCTTTCTGACAAGCAGCTGGGGCCAACAAGTTGATATACTAATTCAAATCTACAGTAGGCTCCAGACAAACCAAGAGTTAACCCCCTTACTTACACTGACGAGAACCAGGGCCCCATGAGGTTTCCCAAAATAGTTGTTACCTCTAACTCTAAATAAGCTTTCATATTTATTTATATAATATACAGGAATTTCTCCACAGTGGTCAGGGCCTTGTGAACACACCCACAAGTTATTGTCATCTTGTTTCATTGTAAGAGGGGTAGACTAAATGAATTAAGTTATTCATGAAGTTTGAATATTTTGAAGGTAGGTTTTAAAAAAATTTCTTTTCTAGTGGCACCACCTAAAACTTTGAATTGTATTGTGATTTATTTTCTGCTTTTGATTCTTGTGGTGATATATTTCAGCTGATACTTGACAATTTCATATCAACCCACTTCCTGCTGACCCTTGTTACTTGAAATGATTTGGGTGGGGG
>MUZC01000549.1:63443-85725 GCA_002072015.1 Radix auricularia | reverse complement strand
ATTTTTAGCGCATTTTCGAGATGTCGAAATCGCTATTGCCCCCGTTTTGTCCGTCTGTCTGTCATCACCATGATCACAGGATCCATAAGTCCTAGACCCATGATGTATATATGTTTTTTGTATGTCCTGACCTGCCATTGGTGCATCAACACTCAGTTACTCGATCCGTTAAAAAACCCCGTTAAAACTACCAAAAAACTTTGCGAATCGAGAGTTAACACTGGCACAAGGAACGGGCGCCATTGCCGGAAGTCGAATACATAGTTTTTCAAGCATTCAAGAGTGGTGTGAAATCGTGCAAAAGAATTAATTAGTGTTTTTTTTAGTTGACGTCATTAAAATATGTGTAAAAGTTTAGAGAGTTTTACTTCATCATTTGTGGTGACTTGTAGTTAGGTTAAAGAGAAAATAAAAAATTTTAAAATGTAAAGAAATGACTTTTAAATTTAAAAATGTCAGGTATATTCATTACACAAGAAAATTCATAAAAATATGTCTAAAATCTAAACACAATTACTGATAACTACATAATGCTGATATCTAAACTAAGTACTGATACATAATACGAAAATGCGCTAACACGTCCTGAGTTCCAAAAGGGACCAGGCTTAACATGATTTTTTCTTTTCACACTCAATTATAACTACCGCGAACACATCAAACAGTTATTTCTTCGTGTTCGTTTTTTTTCATTATTAAAATTTAGTTACAGTCTTATATTAGCTGTTAACAATCATTTTATTTTAAGAATGCTGGCTGGATAGGGCCCCCGTTTGATTGCAGCCCGGGGCCCCGTGCAGTCTTAATCCGCCCCTGTAGTAGGCTATTGCTACTAGAACTAGCTGTACAGATAATGTACTAATGTCACACGCAAAACTAGTTGTCATTTTCATTTAATTAATTAAGTTACAATTTTTAGTTACACATTTTTAAATTAGTCTAACCACTAGTTGGACATTATCCTTGTAACTTGTAACACTTATTGTCTCCAACATGAAAAAAAGGAAATTATCTATTTTTAGAAATGTTTAAGTGTCACTTTCTTTAAACGTCAACGGGCTCCCCCACCCCCGCACCCATTTTTCCTAGTGCACAACTTTTTCTTACAAAGACTCGAGTTTTGGGGGTTTGGGCAGACGAGTATATGGAATTCGAGCAGACGATGTATTTGGGTCATTTATTGATTTCTTTCTTCGACCCATGTGCACGTTCCACGGCTCTGAGTAATTCGTGCACGACTCAAATGTTCTGGTGATTATAGTTATAGATTTACACCTGATTGGTGCACGATCCAAATGTTCGGGTGATAATAGTTATAGCTTTGCACCTGATCGGTGCATGATGCCTGGCGTTTATTAAATTGCCGAATCGCCAGACAGATTTTAGCCTAGCTTTGTTATTTATACTAGGGTAGTACCGGATTTCTGCTCCGGCTCCGGTAAATTCAGAATCCAGCCATATCTAAAAATCCGACTCCGGACAGATTTCCCTGCAAAAAATCCGGCCAACTCCGGCCAGATTAAAAAAAAAATTTAATCTGGTACAGCCCTACTTTATGGATATAATACAAAACTGACGTAGCAATGTGACAGGGTTCGTTGGTCACTGAACAAAATAAAAATAAAAATTCGTGTGCAAAAAATGCAAAGTGTCTATTTCTTATACTATATTTCTTTTTTAAAAATTTTGCTGCGCGGTAATTCTAAACTACTGCCCAGCTTCGGGCAGATATCTGCGCAGTCGCGCAGCTTAGATGGACATAGGCTTGGATTACATAAGTCTCCGTGCGCCAAGGTACAGGGGCTCACATATGAAGATTAAAAACGTCGTCATAGAATGGTAGTGAAGAGCGTTGATTTGGGGTGGGGAAGGCCAATTTTATAATTTATCGGCCGGCCGCAAAATATTTTAGCGACGCCTCTGATATTATTTTTAAAACGGCAACAACAAAAAATTACATTATTTTCAGTCTTAAATCACCCCCTACCACTACTAACATTATGTCAGATTTCAATACATCGCCACATCTCCAGTATTATACACGGTAATGGTATATATATATATATATATAGGGCTGTTATCAATTAATTATATTTATATATATACCGCCAAATCTCTAGTATTATACACGCTAATGGTAAATATATGTGTATAATATACCGCCACATCTCTAGTATTACACATGGTAATGGTAATAATATATTCTTTATTTTTTAGTTATTTTTCTTAATGGTCAAAACACATTTTCATTTGAAAAAGGCAATATGGCAAGTTGGGATAACTTACACCAGGGGTCTCCAAATGATCTGCATTAACTATCAAAAAGCAGTTTGGGGGTCGACTACTAAACCTCAACTACTAAGTTTTGTGGTAAACTACAGGTAAAAATAGTATATGTTTTGGAGTTTAAAAAGTCTTCTTGGGCCGGATGAGAGGGCCTCGCGGGCCGCATCTAGCCCGCGGGCCGTATTTTGGAGAACTCTGACTTACACGAATTTATAGTAAGAAAAAAATTATCGGGCAACCTGTATATTTATTTTTTATATTAAAGAATAAGAAAACCTGCTGTTATAAATACATTATTTTGAAGGGGGAAAATCGATGCAGAAACTAATTTCCAGATGCAATAAAAAATAAAATAAAACACAAAAAAATTATTATAAAGTTAGTGTAAATCCAATTATAATCCTTTGTTTACATACAGACATGCAGTATCCTACATACTGTATTTTTTATACACGTCTACATTATTTCTTTTTCACTGCTTTATGATAATTCATTTACCCCCCCTCCCCCCCTTTTCCCCGCCACACCACCGCACACCTTTTTTAAAAATATAATTCATTTTTCATAAAGATCTTCTAGTGTTTGTCTGATATCCACACAATATGTGTTTACGCTCAAACACAATTCACTACGTCCTGCGGCTTTCTTTACCCCACACAAACACCATGTGTCCGTCAAAGTCGCTAGCTCCTGCGCACTAGCCTCGTAGTGACTTGTAGAACGTGGTCACCCACTAGTGGTTACCTTTGACCCCGTAACCTCGTTCGCGTGAGTCAAGGCGAAACAATTCAGTAGTGGCGGAGTTGTAGAGAAGGCATCCCTGTGTTGTTTACTTTGTTAGGCACCTTTAACCCCGTCCTCCGTTTTTAAAAATCTACATTCCTATCTCCTCTTTTTTTTCCCCACTCTGATCAAAACAGCAGGCGATGTGCGTGCCGCATGACGGAATTAACAATTTGCTCCGAAACATTGTTGGCAGTATGTGGGGAAGGCAATGAAATGAGGCGTAGAGTGGGGTGTGTAGTGTCGGGGGGGGGGGAGTGTATTCATGGGCGTCCTTCGCTTTTTCTTTAGGGATCTAATTGTATTATTAAAATTGGGAGACATTCTATTATAGACTTCATGGGAAATTTTTTTAACCGTATTTTACAAGCATTTGTTTTTTTCAAGTACTTTCGTTAAGTATACTTTATAATTATTGACAATATTACAATAATAAGGGATCCGTAAGTATATAAACATATGAAACCCATAGCCATGGCTAAACAACCGTAGGATGCCAATGCTAATTACCAGTTATAAACAGATTACAATGCATAAGAGTAAGTAAGTGAAGAATTTTATAAGAACTTCGTTTTTTAATTATTATTTTTAAAACGATTTAATTTCTTTGTGATTTCATTGTTTCAACTGATTTTTATTGAAATTAATAGTGTTTGGTGTGTGAATCGCTTAACATTTAGGCTAGAGCGCTACCAACCAGATATTAAGTGAGTGAGAATAAAAGTATGTGTGTGTGTGTGGGGGGGGTGGTGGTCATTCATGGCCTCCAGGTCATAAAAATGATGAGTTTTATTTCATCGAAGTTGGGTACATGTAAAAACTTTGAACTCTACTGAACGCCAGGAAATTGTCCCCGAGTTGAGATGCTAGATTAGATAGAGCTGGTCTAGTCAAAGTTAAGTTGAGATCGCTGGTGACGTGATGATATCAGAGGCGTCACTGGGGGGTGGAGGATCGCACCGGGTAACACCATCACAAGGGGTGGCACCAACGTGTAAAAATTCTGCATGTTCCGTTATTTTGGCCCTGGCAGACTCGGGGGAGGTCTATGGGATAAGTCATGAAGGGGTGACACCATGAGCTACATCCCTGTGTGACATGAACCCTGGTGACGCCCCTGCTTGATATAATTAATTTTAAATTATCGAGGATTTTAAAAAGTGTTCAGTACTGTTCAGCATAAGGTTCAGCTCCGTTGGTCATTTGCAAGCGGTGTCAAAATCAAGATGCAACATAGAGGTCACTCAAAGACAAATGAAGGTCACAAGAAACCTTCAAGTTTCGTTTGAATGGTATTATCATCAACGTGGTTGGTCAAGTTCACACCAGCATGTACACCATACAACCAGACACTTACACCAGACACACCAGCATATACACCCAGACACACCAGCATGTACACCATACACCCAGACACACCAGCATGTACACCATACATCCAGACACACCAGCATGTACACCATACACCCAGACACACCAGCATGTACACTATACACCCAGACACACCAGCACATACACCCAGACACACCAGCACATACACCCAGACACACCAGCACATACACCAAGACACGCCAGCACATCGTGTAGTCTACATTGTAAATTCTAAACCCAGAAACACCAGCACGTACACCATACACCCAGACACACCAGCATGTACACCATACATCCAGACACACCAGCACATCGTGTAGTCTCCATTGTAAATTCTAAACTCAGACACACCAGCACGTACACCATACACCCAGACACACCAGCATGTACGCGGAGACGCCGGCACATATACACAGACACATCACGTACACCGTTACACACAAGCAAACACACAGACACATCACGTACACCGTTACACACCAGCAAACACACAGACACATCTCGTACACCATCACACATCAGCAAACACACAGACACATCTCGTACACCGTTACACACCAACAAACACACAGACACATCACGCACACCATCACACATCAGCAAACACACAGACACATCTCGTACACCGTTACACACCAGCAAACACACAGACACATCACGTACACCGTTACACACCAGCAAACACACAGACACATCACGTACACCATCACACACCAGCAAACACACAGACACATCACGCACACCGTTACAAACCAGCAAACACACAGACACATCACATACACCGTTACACACCAGCAAACACACAGAAACATCACGTACACCGTTACACACCAGCAAACAGACAGACACATCACGTACACCGTTACACACCAGCAAACACACAGACACACACCAACATTATACGACTTGTTAAAGCGGTATTAAATTGCTCATCTTTGTGTCTTTTTGCAGATGGCAATGCAGGGAAGGCTTCAATAGTAGCGCTCCTGGTACCGCCCCTCACAACCCCCTTTTCCACTACAACCCCTGAATGGCCACTGTCAGTATTAGTTTGGTCAGAGGTCAGTCGAGAGCGTGACTGAGTGGAATCATTTACGACCAAGTGTCAAAATAAGAGAGCGTTGCTTGTTGACCTTAAGAGTGAACTGGAGGGCAAGAGACCATCACTTACCATTTTCTGCTTGATTTATCCTCTAGCCCAGTGATTCTCATACTTTTTAGTATGGCGGACAAGCAGGAATTTGTCCATTGCACCAGGGACTGGTGAACAATTTTCCCTGCTCTGGTGTAGTATCCAAATAAAAAAATAATATTTTTTTAAAATTTATGTACACATTACTAAAAAAAATTGACATATTCTTAGTATTAAAGGTTGAAAATGGAGGATTATACTTATATTTTTCTGTCCTTTAATGATAATTTCTAAGGACCGGCTGCGGATGGCCCACGGACCGGCATCGGTCCGCAGACCACCACTTAAAGAAACACTGCTCTAGCCCACGGGTTCTCAGTCTGTGACATCTGGGTTGCGATTGACGGGTTTTTCTATTTCGGGTCGCCAACTTAAACATTTAGCGACATAACTACCTTTTTAATCACCTTAATGCACTTTTAAATGAAATTATTGGAAGTTGAAATGTGAATCGCGTCTATTTGAATTGAAGGATAAAATCAAGTTGTTCCTCGAAGGGCAAAGGAAAGAAAGATGACATATGGGGAATATTTTAACGACAATGCTTGGTTGAGAAGAGTAGCGACTACCTACCAGATTCATTATTTATAGTACTATTATATGTAAAATAAGCTTCAGTTAAACTGAAGCAAAAATCAAGGGGCATTCTTATCTAACCTGCAAAACTGGCGGATAAATTAAAAAAAAAAAACCCTGCAAAAACCAAGTTTTTCACTATAAATCCTTTATATACGAGACATAACTATAAGGATGTTCATTATAATACGCAGGGCAAAACAATCCGAAAATACAAAATTTTAGTTATGTCTCGTAAAACGTGTTTAACATAATGCGCACCGATCGTGAATATATTTTTAAAAAGTAATGTCAATGTAATGCACACATTATTGCTCGTCATGAAAGGTTGTTGAACATATTACGCACCACAACACTCTATCTAATTAACATGCTATACTATAAAGAGATAAATAAAATAATTTAAAAATTCAATAATTCAACTACTGTCCATTCGATCGATTTGAAATTTTGATACGTCATTTTTATCATTGGCATGAGATGAGTCCGCCTGCAAAATTTCAGCTCGCTGGCTTACGAGAAAGTGGGTTAAAAATCGATCCAATTTTTTTTCGGCAAGGTCGCAGGGTCGATCGGTTCTCACGGCTCAGACACCACAAGTTAATATGAAGGATTTTTTTTTTAAAATACATCTTGGAAACATTTGGTTGTTGGAAACTCTGTTATTTGATAGATGAATCTGAAGGTGAAATAAATGAACATTTGAAACAGGAAATTACTGGGCATCCAAAATCCATTGAAAATTAACTCAAGCGTCTCTTCTGTGAGCTGAAAGAAATGAAATAGAAACTGCAATGACACGAAAATATATTCTGTGCGACCTTTGATGTAGCGAGCATTCCCCGTAAATTGGATTTGTGGAATATTTCCTCATCACGCAAGCTAATGAAAAATACCTCACACAATGCTGTTGTGGTATGAAACATTCACACCCAAATGTGACGATGCTTACCTTTAGTCAGGGGCGTCATTAGGGGGGTGCGGGTGTTGCGGACTAACACCATGTCAAGGGGTAAAATTCTGAGAGACTTAGAGGAGGTTAATGGTGGTGAGTTGTGGGGGGGCGGGGGTGACACCGCGCTGGGTTACACCAACCCTAGTAACGCCTCTGCCTTTCGTGTTTTAATTCCATTAGTGTCTGCATATTCCTTCGAGCCGAGATAGGGAATTTTCAACCCTTCTTCGTTTTAAAAAATAAAACCTATTTACTATTAATTAATTACATGTTGAGAGCTGCTACACGAGGTTGGCGTTAACGGCAACTCACTCGTAAATTCATCTTGAGACTGGTTAATGACATGCAATATACAATTTAAACCAACTAATGAAATTAAACATATTTTTAATTAAAAATAAAAACTTAATACGACCCGTGGCGTAGCATCCACCGCAGACTTGCTCGTGGATAGTATAAAGAAGAGGGGAGGGGTAGAGCGAACATAAACAGCCGCACAAAGAAATTGGAACAACGCGAGTCAACGTTGGGGGTGACCGTCGGCGCATTTTTGGTCTCGAGACATGCGCACTGCGGTTGAGCATCCCTCTCTTCACAACCCTCACTTGCCAGCCATAAACTTTGATAGGTCGACCTTAGCAAGGGTCATTCTCCAGATGTGTTTGTTCGCATCTTGTGCTCGTTCTAATTGCTGATGATTTATATATATATATAGAGAGAGATACTTTAAAATATACTTTTTAAAAAAATAACTTGCATTATTAAAAATGCACTTTTCTCATTATATACAGTGCTTTTTTCTGGCGAAAAATGTTTAGGAACTCATTTCACATCTGTTTTTTTAACTTATGGCAAACGCTGTTATTCTTATTCTACTAATAATAACTAATATGATATCTATGACCCATAGATATCATATTAGTAGAATAACAGCGTTTGCCACTTGGTTTGTTTATTTGTAATCTGTAATTTACGTCGTTCCCGTGAGTCCCCACTGTAAAAAGGACTGACAGTAAGTAAAATGCCAACTATTTATATAAATATACACGAATCTGGCCAAAAAAGGTATGGGAACTCAGTTCCCATGAGTTCCCTCTGAAAAAAGCACTGATTATATATAATGATCTCTATGAAGTGTGCCCTCTTTGTTCCCTACATTACTGCACCTACGCCGTCGCGTAGTTTTTAATTACAGCGGCGCAGCAAATTTTGTACTCCTTTGCACACAAACGTTTTTACTTTGCACACAAACGTTTTTACTTTGCACACAAACGTTTTTACTTTGCACACAAACGTTTTTACTTTGCACGCAAACGTTTTTACTTTGCACAAAGACCAACGAACCTTAAAGGATCCCACCCAAAATGTTTTGGGAACCTGTGCTGTGGCGCCATGGCACCGTGGCTACAGAAGACAATAGATCACATTTACTGCCACTGCGGCTCAGCGAGGACATTTAGCAGCAATCAACAAATAAAAATAAAATGTTAAAAATAGTTTTTAAGTCCACTCCTATTTATATCCCGACTATCGAACCACCCTAACCACAATGTGTACATAAACAATTGTCTCTCCCAGTATGTGTACGTAAACATTGCCTCTTCCCAGTATGTGTACGTAAAAATTGTCTCCCCCAGTATGTGTACACAAACTATTGCATCTGCCCTAATATGTGTACATAATCTATTTCCCCTGCCCCAGTATGTGTGTATGTAAACTATTGCCTCTGCCCCAGTATGTGTACGTAAACTACTGCCTGTGCCCACAGACTAACAGACCGCCATGACAGACAGCTATTATAGAAGAAACACGGCAGACGCCGTAAATAACCTCGGGTCATTAAGCCGATTACCAACACCATAACCGCCCCCGTGTTCGTACAACAAATTAGACACTTCGCTACCTCAAGCTCCCCCTCCCACACACATCCATCCATCCATACCCCCCCCCCCGAGTAATACTCAGCCGTCAGCGATACCACCAATACACCCCCCCACACACACACATATCTTATTTTTCCCCCAATCCAAATTGGTGTGTTCCTAACACGGGGGATGGCGCTCCAACTCTAATATTCCCTTGATACTCAGTCCCAATTCTTCTGGCGCCCATTCCCCACATACACACATTACTCCACACAGGCCCGGAATAGGCATTGTCAGTTTTCACAAGATGACCACCGTTTAAGTTCGACTGTCAACAGTAAGGGCAGTAAGGTTGACTGATTAACGCCATTTACGGTTAGGAATGACCTGCCCCCCCCCCCGTATGTGCCATCAGGGCGGGGGTGTAGGCGCGAAAATCAGCAGACTCAGTGGCGTCACTAGGGGGTGCGGTGGGGGCGGGCCGCCCCGGGTGACACCATCAGGGGGATGACACTGTAATGTAAAGTTTTATATCTTCTCGTTATTTAAAAATCGGAGTAGTTCTATGGGTTAAATAGTGAGGGGATGACACCAAGAGCTACCGCCCCGGGTGACACCAACCCTAGTGACGCCTCTGAGCAGACTTGATAGTAACGGGAGAAAAAACACGGCGGCGTGCAATGAATGTTACTTTCAAGCTGCTCGGCTGTGCATATATCTGACCGAAGTCGCGCAGCATTTTACCATAGTTACCGCGCAACAAATTTTGTAAAATATCGCGCGCGCACACACACGCACGCAAAAACGAATTGTGCAACTTGCACACGGATTAACGAATTTTAGAGGGAACATTGGCGACGCATAGTCCACGTGTTTGAATTGATAGAATTAAATTAATTAATACTAATCCATGCAACTTCACGTTTGCTGTACCGGTACTGGAAACTTCTGGACGTGATGAGTAGGTAGAAGGAAAAAAGGAGTGGGGGGGGGGGGGTAAGTAAACAAAATACCAATTGAAATTTAAAGAAAACGATCTTAGCTTGTTTTCTTTTTAATAAAAAAAACATATTTGTATTAGATTCTACACTTAGATGCTACACCAATTAGAGAATTTTCAAGTGATTTATGAATGGCATTTAAAAGGGAATAAGCGAATGAAGTTCACAACATTCTAACAATTTTTATTATTATTATTATATATTTATTTCCATTGTCAATATAACTAGTTGCTGGTTATTAAATTAGGGCTATTACTAGTAGATTCTTAGTTTTAATTTTAATAGACATGAATATTTCCAATGCATTATTGTTTAAATGTCCATCTGAATATGCACTATTGCAGTGGCGTAGCTAGGGGAGGAGGTGCAAATTAGAAAGTCCCCCCGGGCCCCCACTTGAGGGAGATCCAAAAGGATTGTCCTTTATCTTATGTCATGGTGTCGAATGTCAAATGTAGGCCCCACATAAGAGGCCAAGCCCCCGGGCCCCATAATCCCTAGCTACGCCACTGCACTAATGGCTTGAGAAACCATGCGAAAGTTACTTTCAGTTTCAGTTTTAAGTAAGATTGATGATGTACGGTTCTTTTACAATCTAAAACGATTTTTGTTTAAAAATAATAATAATTATCGGCACATATACCAGTTGTCACTGGGCAGTGTGTCAAACTGTAGCACTGTGCGTGTTGTCACTGTCATGGGCAGTGTGTCAATATGTAGCACTGTGCGTGTTGTCACTGTCACTGGGCAGTGTGTCAATATGTAGCACTGTGCGTGTTGTCACTATCACTGGGCAGTATGTCAATATGTAGCACTGTGCGTGTTGTCACTGCGCGTGTTGTCACTGGGCAGTGTGTCAATCTGAAGCACTGTGCGTGTTGTCACTGCGCGTGTTGTCACTGGGCAGTGTGTAAAACTGTAGCACTGTGTCATTATTAAAACAAGGGTGGTAGCCCGACCCGCCCTCTCCACTAAAAACGTATACGACTGTTGTCCCAGACTTCATAAGGGCTTAGTGCTTGTCTATGTAATTAGTTACTTCCTTCCTCAAAATTCAAAAGTATGCAATTACAATACAACCAGTTTTGTCCACACTTCCAGGGCATTTTAATTAAAAGTGTAAGTGCGGGAGAATAAACCGAAAGGGAGAGTGGTGGTGGGGGGGGGGTAAGGGAGACGTTTTAATGTTACAAGTGTCCTACCTACGTACCGCTTCGCTGCCCGACCAAGCTTCATACTTCATGGACCGAGATTATAGATTCCAATTAAATCATTAAGTAGACAGCTAGTGCAACTTTGATTTATTCAATAATTTTTTATATACTTGAATCGTTTAGATAAACTGTTGTTGTTGTTTTTTTTTTTAAATTGATGTATTTGTTCCTTTTTTATCAGATAATAGTACGATTTGGAAAAACAAATGCCTGATAAAATAGAACATGATGTGTACAACTTCTAACATCATTGAATACGTTTAAACTGTTTATTTGATTATAATATGGTTAAAACATGGAAATACATTAGGATTAAGAAGTGGACGAATAAGAGGCGAAGAAGCTAGGGAGTTTCGCCCCTAGAAGTGGCGTAGATAGATGAGGCGGTCCGCCCCCGGCGGCACACATTTTGAAGGCATCATTTTTGGTAGTTAAAAAGTACAGCCATTTCCGACAACCGCCCTTTAATTTCGTGAAGGGGTAAAACCAAGGTAGAACAAAAATATTTTTAATTTCGAGTCTTAATTAACGGGTCGCACAACATTTGTTTGATTGTTAAAACTAACGCAAACTCGTTAAAACTTTAAGATCTGTCAAAAAATGTATCGATTTGTTTTGAAAATCAATCGGTATAGAAAACAGATATATGCAATTTAGACACAAAAACACTTCACCGCTGGCCGAAATATATGTGCTATTAATATCACCATGGCAGTCTTTGCGTGGAATTTCCACATGCGCAGAATGATTCGCGAACAAGTACTTGCATGACATGGTGGTTGCAAACTTGTGTTTTACTTGCAAGTAGTAATTTATGATACTGTTTCAGTTTTAATAAAAGTATTGTAAAGGAATTATTTTTTAAAAAATAATTTATTTCCTTTTTATTGCATTAAAGTAGTACACATTAAAATATGGTTATTTAATAAAATGTTACGCTTATCCAATTAATGATATATGCAAATAATTTGAGTTATGACAAGAATATGAAAATATAATAATTTCCCCTTCAATTAACACCACAGTAGGCATATATAATTAAAATTGACTTCTGCAGAAGTAACTAGTAAAATTCTACTTGATTCAATGCATCTTTTCCATTTGTATGTTTTATGTTATCTCAATTTATCGGAGCTCGTTTTTTTTTCTTTGGTTTTTTTAAAAATTGTTTTTTTTTTAATTAAATTTTTTAAAAAGTGTTTCTTTTTAAAATTAATTTAAATTAATTTTATGGAACAAAGCGATATGCTTATACAAAACGCTGTTATATCAACCAAAACAATTTACGAAGATATATGAGTGGTGAAAATTCAGAAGATGTGGTCATATCATTCGAACAAGAAGTGCAAGGAGAATTGTTTTTATCAATGGTTAGAATTTAAAAGAAAAGAAAATAACGCTTTGATCAGGTGCATATCCTTGCTAGGAAATATTTGTATAAAATACCATGTACCCCACTAAATGAAGAATTTGAACATCAGATAAATCACTGTTTCGACATTTATAAAGAAAATATCATTGTTGAAAGAAAAAGGATCCCGGTTTTTATAGCTGTACCTACACTACTACTACTAGAAGAGGAATTACGTAAGAAAAACGACCCTTTTATCTTTTACAATTTATTCAAAAGTATAGCTTGGAAAATTATTAATTTTTGTATCTAGGTTAGAACAAGATATGACAAATAATTTGAAATTTTGATAGCATAATAGGTACGCGATTTTTCTACTATGAAAGTTATTAAACATTGTTTACATACTAATTTTTACAATGTCTTTGTAAAAAAATCAATTATCTATAAATACAAAATAAAAGCATATTACTTGGAACTGTTTTAAAAAAAATATAATTTGTTGCCTGGGGGGGGGGGGGGGTGAAGGACCTGCGACTGAAGTAACCTTCTTGTGGCCTTTAAAAAAGTATGTAATATTTTTATAAGTGTGTATTTATAGGTATATCATTTTATGCGGCCTCTTTTATTACTGCTTACATAAGTATGGCATGCAATAGTAAACATGATTACCACCTTTATTTCGCTTCAATTACAATTATTTATCTCTGTTTATTAAATTATAAAATTCCCCAGAAATGACTTCACACTATTTTGGCTTATTTTTTTTACCCCCCCTCCCCCGCCCGTCACATGTCATAAAACCTTACACCCGTTTGTCCATACGACGTAGCAAAGCACTGGTCACCCCCACCCCCATAAAACCGTATTTTCTATTTGAAAATGAGCAAATATCAAATGAATTTTTGTCATAATTGAGTATGATTTTAGTGTAAGGCTGCACTATAATATCGTAACACGCATGAAGCCATGTAAAACGTCATTAAATAAAGTGTCATTAATCATATAATTAAGTGGAACTTTTATTTTAAATTGCGCGCTTTTGATGTGACGTCACATTTATTAAACATTGCCCTCGTCACAAATGTGGGAATCCCCCCCCCCCTCCGGCGCGTGACTTCATTTATGGATGGCCTCTAAAAAGGGCGGCAAATTGTAGACCGCCCGGGCGGCATAAGTTCTAGCTACGCCAGTGCCCGAGGACAAGATTAATATTTGAATATTTAAATCCTATTATTTTCATCAATACATTTCTCCCGCTAAATCCATATTGCTACCTCTTATAATGATATAATATGAATATTAGGAAATATGTGCCCCCGCCCATGGAGCTACGCCTATATGTAACCCCCCCTACCGACTGATCCTGGATCGGTGGCGCCTCCCAATCACATTCCCAGGAGAAAGACCACCTGTGACGTCATAAGCTGTCACGGCTTTATCCGTTCCTCGTGTGGCGTTGGGAGGTCAATACCGTGGGCGGATCACTTGGGTCGATACCGTGGGTGGATCACTTGAGTGGGTCGATGCCGGTGTCTGGATGAGATAGGGCGACGTCTTTGCTCATCTCAAATACCGCTGTCCATCCATCTCCGCTCCATGGCGGTCGGCAAGCCCGATAATAACGCGCGTTGTGGAAACCAATAGGTTCTGGTTCCAGGTTTTTAATAACGAGGACATTCGCTTTCTCATTCTCCTAGACAGAGCCATGTATCGAACCGGCCTGCCTATTATCAGCTATGTCATTGCGTTCTCGGCTCGGCCCGACATCCACGAAAACATCCCGCTACACCGGCGTCTCATGACCGCTGGCTGTTTCGGGTGCTGATGTCATTCCAATATTTCTTGCGCCAACACGAAATTTACTTTTTTTAAAGTAAAGACAAACGCGTTTGAAAAACAGAAACAAAGCTATTTCTTTTGTTCGTGGTGTGTTTTTATTTCTATTTAATTTAAAACTGAAGAGCACGAAGAGTGTTACTATGTTACCCCACTCTTCCCCTAAACCTTTCATGACATTTATTACGTCACTAAATTTATTATTAGCTTTTGGGCAGGTGGGGTCAACGAGTTCCATGATCCGTCCAGAGAGGTGTCCACAAAGAAAGTTGGAAACGGAATACGCCACCGGAAAATAACGGCCGTAGTAAAGGCACCAACGAAACAATCAGTGTGTGTAAGAGTGACTTAAAAAGAGTATAACGGTAAATAGGGGTTCGTGTCTGAGAAATTTTCGCTCTTAACTGGAATCAGTGGGTTGAAAAGGCCAATAGGTTGTTAAGGTCAATGATCTTCCTCCAGTCGGGTTGTTTAGGCCAATGATCTTCATGCATTGGGATTGTTTAGGTCAGGGGTCTTCAAACTATGACCCGCGGGCCAGATGCGACCCTTTCATCTGAATACCTTTTAATGCCCCCCCCCCAAAAAAAAAAAAAAAAAAGATACTATTTTTGCCTGTAGTTTACCACAAAACTTAGTAGTTGGGGGTTAGTAGTCGGCCCCTAAACTGCTGTTCGACAGTAAATGCGGCCCTACGCCTACGACTGAGAAGTTTGGAGACCCATGGTTTCGGTCAATGATCGTCATGTCAAGGGGTTGTTTTGGCCAATGATATTTCTATCGGCGGATTGGTTAGGTAAACCCCCAGTCGCTAAATTAATAATAGAAAGAAGATTTTTTTACCACAAATAAAAAGAAAATCTTCCTTATTCATCCAAAGATGCAACCAGTGCCACCGAAGCGGGTACCCCCCCCCCCCCCCCCCACGCCTCCCAACTTACCGTGGTGCAGTGAGGTTAAGACCGCCCTGAAGTCTTGATGAGAGTTTTGTTTCATTTTAAAAATACGTAATATCATTCATAGAGTGTGTAGATAATGACATAAATACGTGAATCATGTCATTTAGAGGGTGCAGATAATGACATAAAATACGCGAATCGTGTCATTCAGAGGGGGAAGATAATGACATACAAATAATACAATACGGAGAGGGTGTAGTGCAGATGACATAAACTGCGTTATGCCATTAATAATAATAATAGAGATTGTTCGTGAACAAACTTGAAACTTGATGTATGAGTTTGGCAGTTTATTACATTATTACGTCCTGACAAATTTGTTAAAATTTTAGACATTTCATTGTTATTAATGTTATCGTCTGAATCCCTCTCACAACTTCCACCCTATAGTTGCCTGTTTATTCACCCACTTTCAACTCTGATTAGATCTACAGTATTCTTGTTTAAAAAGAAATCAAAATTACTTATTAGTCAAGACAAAGGGCGACAGCAGTAATTATTAATGCATTTTGTAAATAAACCACAGGAACATTTATTATTTAATTTTTCCAGATTTCGAGACCAATGGAACAATGCACACACAATCTATTAATAAACAATAAAACTATAGCCTAGTACGTTATTAAAACAAAATATTTAATATCAGTAAGATGATATTTTAAAAAATGTAATGAGATGTCCATACGGTGTACGGTACAGAAGGAAATGCGTTGTGGCAAGCCGGCAACTTCCACGTGCTCGCCATGAACGCGAACCTGCTGCTTGAAAACCGGCTATAACAAGTTCTTCCCGGCCGCACTCATTTTACAACAGCGCTTCAACTTCATTCTCCTTCCTGTTGTCCCCCAACGTTGCCGTATTATTTCAAAATAATGGATTTGGATATCGAAAGAAGTTATGTTGTGAGTAACTTAGTAGTAAGCGTCTCTATTCATAGTTGGTAAAAGACGAATTAACTAAGTAAAAATGCGATTCATTTGATTGCAAACGATTAAAAATAACAATCATTCATTTTCCACGAATAAAGATTAATATGAAAAAGAATTGAAATGAAAATAAATCTTATCACCAGACTGGTGTATAGTGACAGTGTAAATTAAATAATTTTTTACTGTAACCATTTACTATTAAAAAAGCTTGTTCAGAATTTAATTGTTAATATTAGAATTACAGTTACACAAGACTATTTACTATTGGCAAATTGGCACTAGTGACTATAGACTATAGACTTGCCAATTTGCTATCGCATATCGGCATCGGTTCATAAAGCCGTATAAAGTATACAGATAAAGCGACTATTTTTAACTAGATTAAGATTATATTTATATTATTATCATGAATCATGAATAAATTATTAATGTTATTGATATGGACTATTCAAAATTAATTTTTAAACACTAGTACTAGTACTATTACAATAAATTATTCGTCATTAAAACATTCCAAAAATAAAACTTGATATTTGACATTATTCATTATAAGTGTCCTAAAGCCGAAGCATTTATTTATAAATTTTATATCATAATATTAATATGTCATGTCTAAATTATATTCGGTAATCTACTTCTACCCTCTACAGCACAGTCACTCTACACTGAACAGTGTACAGTGTTAGCAGTAGTCAGTAGTCCTTCCTAATTGTAATTTTAGTCATACTATACATAAATGCTCGAGAATCATTTACTATTCATACCCATGCCCTGGACCTACCCTTCTGCCCCCCCATACCTACTTAATACTTAATAAAAATAAATGCTACTTTATTTTTATACTTTCACTAACTACTAAGTCGGTTACTTTCAAATTATGCATCAAAATAAGGGATTACCATTGTTTTTTCCACTGATCCACTGGAATCAATGTTAACTGAACTGAAACTTTTGCCTGGGGCTTAAACTTTTAATACATACATTCATATATATCATATATTGATACATATATTTGACTTGGCATGGCATGGGACTTGATTTAGCGGCTATTGGGGACTGACTGGGGGAAGGGGAGATTTTTATATTTAATTTAGGCCTAAGAGTATTATTTGTTAATAGCCTAGTATCTTAAACTTTTTATATTTGTGTTTTGTATTTCTATTTAGGCCTATCATTCAATCACTATCTTCACAATGATTCACTCCTTTTAGGTTCTTTTAAAAATAAAATAAATGTATGATTTTAAAAGGTTTCTTTTGCCATATCATGTTTGGTTGGCTAAACTTAAATATCAGTTTTTAAAAAAAGTAACTCTTCTTAAGTTTTCCATTGTTATTTATCCATCATAATTAATCACCTGCCACAGGAAGCTGTGAACACTTTGAACTCAAAACTTCTTTCTCTGAGAGGCTGGCATGAACAGTGCAGCCGACTGAAATATGAAGGCAAGATGGACCTGATTATTCCAATGGTCAATAAATTCATACATCGATCTGGTCTCACGGTAAGCTGTGAAAACACCTTTTTTGTTTTACATTCAACTTTAGCTATGTAAAATATTTTTTTGTAATATTTTCACTAATATATTTCATGTTCTTAATGTTATTAAATTTACTGTTAGGGTTGCACCAATTCTAATGTAAAACAAAGCAGCAAATGGCCTACATTTCTTACAAGTCCATATTGATGAATTTCAACATATGTATATATAATGAACTAATATATACATATATATAGTTGTTTGCGTTTTAAATGTAATTTTTCAAATTGTTTTTATATATTTATTATTGATGTAAAATCACTGCAAATATAGAAGTGAAATTTAAATAATTATAAATTATTAAAAAAAAGTAGAATAATTACTTTTTTTTCCTGTTTTTACATGCACTTGTTCAATACCATGTGATTTTTAAATTATGTCTTTCAAAAATGTAATTTTCATCACCGGTCACTTTGCCTTAAAATATTGAATTAAAAAATACAAAAAGATGTGAGAACTCAATTATTTTATTCTTTGTCCACGGGCCATGGCCAACTAAAGCAGAGTCTAGATAAAACCTGAATTAAAAGCCTTCTTCTTTGTAATTAATATTAATACACATGTACATTTTAATTTTGGTGACTTATAAAGATATAAAGATGGCACACTTGTGAGACCCCCCCTCCCCCAATCCTCCCTAACCCTGTAATTTTCCCAGGGCTCAGCTGGTTTAAAATAATTATTAAAATGGCAGATTGCTAATTATCCGTTCATGAATTGTTGCAACCCTTTTAAGTTGTTTTACTTCTAAAATAATTTTATTAGAAGAAATCATTTTGATACAATTCACTTTCATTATAAACAGTTAAAACATTTACTTTTTTAATAAGAATTTTACAATCTAATTATTACTTGCTAAAGGAATTATTTATTTAGTGATGTTAAGTAAAAAAACATCTTAACTTTTAGCTCTGTTGTCATAGAGTTGAAATGTTGAGGGAACAAAGATTGAAATAGCTTTGTGACTTAATATTGTAATACTGCACATAAGATTCAATTTGTTGTATTTTAATGAATCAATTTTTTAATCAATGTAAAAGTGTTCATAGATTTAATTTGATTTATTTTGAAATGCCTTTTGTACAATTTTGAGTCTTGATTTTTTTGTAAAATAACTTAAATTTTATTGGGGGGGGTTCATCATAGGTCGCCAGATGAACATCAAGTGGGTAATTAGATTAACATTTTGGGTTTATCAGTCAGTTTCATGAAAAGAACATCAAAGGGGTTATCGAGGGTCGTCAGATGCATTTGTAAGGGGGATCACTCTATAAATATGTTAGTGGCTAATTCGTGGGCGTCTGGTTTTTATATTTTTGGGAGTTATCAGATCATCAAATAAACTTTATATATAAAGAATTTTAATTGGGAGTCAATAAGTGTGAAAGATAAGGAGAGTGATTAAAATCTTGTTCATTTAACAGAATAGTCATGATCCATCAGATAACAGAATAGTCATGATCCATCAGATAACAGAATAGTCATGATCCATCAGATATATAACTAAAGGTGTGTGGGAAATCGGGCATTTGTTTTATGGAGTACATATCAACATTAGATTAGTTTATCAATCCTGTTAGAGCAGCTTTGTACAGTTAAAGGGTTGTTGATTAAATGTAAAGTTAATGGGTATTAATTGAATGTATGATTAACTGATAATAATTAAATTTACAGTTAACACATATTGACTAAAGCTACAGTTAATGGGTATTAATAAGATGTCCAGATTGAAAAAAAACTCTTTAAAAATGTAAGATGTCTATGACCAATGTTTATAACTGTGAGTCCCCCCACCACTCCCCTCCCTCCATTTCCTTGAGCCCAGGTAGGTATCAGTATCAGGAGGAAACTTGTTTGACTGAAGTTGGTTTGCTTTATGTCATTGTCTACTCTCACAGAGCCACCAGGGGGCAAACCTTAAACCTTTCTCTTTTATTATGATGTGTGGAGCCCCAGGCAGCAAGTGGCTTCACGGCTACTCTGATGGACCTCTCTGAACATAGGCCAATACCTGCTAGTCAATGCTGGTGGTGCTGTAGTGTGCAGCGAGGGCCATAGCATATATGTGGTCTCTATTACCAGATTTGTCCAACATAGCAAGTAATATTATTTCTCAGTCTATTAACCAAACAAAAAAAAAGTTTTTAAAAAATTAATAAAAATGAGCATAGGTAGATGTATACATGTAAAGTAGATAGGCCCATAAGTGTTAGTGCTCAAGGTATGTAATGCCCACTAGTGCTATTTCTCAAATTCTCTTTATTGACCAGTACACATTAATGGATTGGTAGAAATGACACAGTAGAGTAGACGCTTCCATAGGTGTCTGCCTGGTATTACAAATAGTGATCAAGATTTATATGTATTTAAGAATGTATTATGTGAAAATGTACAGACTTTGTCCAGGAATTTTAGAGAGAGAGAGAGTAGAGAGAAGATTGTTGTTTTACTTTACTTAGTGTGGGTGATAATATAAATGTAAGAAATAATTTTTAGCTAAGAATGTTGCTTTACTCCAGAATGTCATGTGTGAAATCGTGCTCAGTGTATATAAATACACACACCCCCATTGAACCTACAATCTAAACGCCAGCTAGGTGGAACGAAAGCTTATACATAAATCACCAAGCGGGCTGATTTCATTTACAAACTGGTGTTGGTGAAAAGTTGCCATCAGTACCCCTGCCGTTATATCTTGATGTAGGCTGCGGGACTACGCTAGGACTAGGACGGTGCCGACTCTGCCGACGAGTCATTTACCAAACCTGTGTAGTTAGACCAGTCAGATTTTGTGTGTGTTGGTGTTGTTTTTCTTGGTTTAGATTTGCCATCTGTTACAAAGTTGTGCTGCGCGGCCTAACTGAAGGAGCGTCGTAGTTACACCTGACTCACATACAAGGTTGGGCAAAGGTGTGAAATTTAACCAAAGCTGTAACGCTTAAGAGTTTAAAAACACGTTAAATTAATGTTTGCGAAACTGTTTCAGAATTGCAAAACTTGATCATCAAACTAGGCGCCAGTTGTAAAAATTTTTTTAAAAAGACAATCCTGATGATCTAATTTTATACGATTCAAGACAATTTCCAATTCAAATTTATACAAATTGTCAATGACAATGTACACCCCCTCCCCCTAATTCTAATAAAAAAAAAGTCGAAGGCGGCCTCTGGGACAGGTGCTTTGCCAACCCTACCATTGTTGTTCTCAACCAGTACCCAGCAGGGGCTGAAGGGGAGCTGGGGTGGGGCGGGGAGGGTGTTAAATTCAGGCGTCCATGACCTCCCAAAAAATGATTTAAAAATGCTCGTGACCTACATCTCAACGGCCGATGCTATCTGCTGGCAGTTATGGTGGGAACATGTTACAACAACAATGCTGTCTGGGCGTACACTCGCTTTGTTTATCCACATCAATATTAGATGGCTGTGGCGGTCTCAAACAACATCGACGGCTTGTTTAACTCGGGGTCTGTGTGAACACGCCAGTCAGCTATCGACCCCGTGCCTCTTTGCTTACGCATTCCGTCTGGAATCATTGGGGCATTGGTTTTACTTATACATACATAGTGTTTTTTAATAGCTTTAAAACAAGAAAATAATTGCCCTTTTTTCTCAAGTAAAGCGGGATTTTAAGTCCCTGTTATATATTAGCCGTACAAAGACATATGTCGTGTGTATATTGGGTGGGGGGGGGGGTTGTGTTGCATAAAGCACGCGCAAAAATTCTCTCGCTATCGACCGGCTCTCGTGTTGGCTTGACAAGACTGAGCGGACGGACCAAGGAGGAAGGAGAGTTCAGCCAGGATCGATAGCCACGACCGGCTTTTCTAAGTACAGCTGTCGGTCGTTTTTAGGTATAGCAGTCTGTCGGCTTTTCTAGGTACGGCTGTCTCCCGGCATTTTTATATGTACAGCTGCATGTCGGTTTTTCTGGGTACGGCTGTCTCCCGGCATTTTTCTCTGTACAGCTGCATGTCGGCTTTTCTACGCTAGACTGTGCGGCGGCTGTCTGCCGGCTGTTATATGCAGCTGTCTGCCGGCTGTTATATGCAGCTGTCTGTCGGCTGTTATATGCAGCTGTCTGCCGGCTGTTATATGCAGCTGTCTGTCGGCGTTTATATTAACGGTACAAATGTATGTCGGCATTTCCAGATACGGGTAGCTGCTGCATGCCAGATTTTTGTAAAAAGTAACATATTTCTGCCAGGTTTCTTGAATTTGAGCTGTCTGCCTTCTTTTCTTCGTACGTCTATCAGTCAGCATCATACGAAGCAGTTGTCTACCTTTTTCCCCCCTACTTACTGCTGTGGGTCGCTTTGTCTAAGAACATCTGTTTCACCAGCCATAGCCTTCTTTCATCTAGGTTCAGGTCCCTGGAACACAGCATTATTCAAAAATTTAACTGAATACACACATTTTTAA
>MUZC01000549.1:52625-63389 GCA_002072015.1 Radix auricularia | reverse complement strand
GGGGGGTCCCATCCATCTCCACCACTAAGAATGTTCTATTTTAATTGGGAATGCTAGACAACCTGCTGATATTGCTGTTGAGTGTGCTGTAATGGTGGAGGTATGTACTAGTTTGGTCATAATCAAAAGGCACTATGATACAATAAATCAGTCCTAAGAATATAAGTTGGGTAGATAGTAGATAATGGAGGCGATCACCCATGATGATTGGATACTATTAACACCCATGATTGGCATCCTTGATTTATGACATTGCCAGCACATTGTATCATTTAAATCAATTCACCTTTTTTATTTTTAGAAAATTGCTTGAAACCACATGTTCAAAATATTTATAAGGATTGAATTAATTAAATAATGATTTGTAGAAAAGAAATTAGCAAAATAGAACAAAAACAAAGTAGAAAGGACAAAACTTTAAAAAAACAACAACCAGGCACATCTATAGTGTTAACATACAGAGATTGATTTCTTTTTAATGGTAGCTCAAAGATTTATCAGAGTTGAATGGCTCTACTGTTTTCTACAAATGTTGTCCTTATTTCCTTGTGTAGGATGATGAGGTGGACAAGCTGTGTATGATCCACATCACAGGGACCAAGGGCAAAGGTTCCACCAGCGCCTTCACTGAGAGCATCCTGCGGCACCATGGCTACCGGACGGGCCTCTTCACCTCGCCCCATTTGGTGGAGGTGCGCGAGAGGATCCGCATCAACGGGCGGCCCCTTAGTAAAGCAAAGTACTGCCATTACTTCTGGAAGGTGTACAATAAGCTGAAAGAAACTGAGGAGGTGACCATTATTAAAAATGTAGAAGCATATACATCACTAAATTCTGTTTTTATTCAGGTTATGTACTTTTTATTAAGTAAGTAGCCAATGTTATTCTCACCCCTTCATGACCCTGTTGTACTGATAGTTTGGGTACCGTTTAAAAATACCATTCTGTCACAAGGATTGTGTCTCTTTTGTATATGGTTTGTGTATATTGTATACCTCTGATGTGGTAGTTTTCTAATGGAAATATAACTTGAACTTCTGTCCTTTCAGGAAGATGCCCCAATTGAGGAAGGGAGAGCAATGCCTGCTTACTTTGCGTTTAATGTGGTCTTGTCCCTTCATATCTTTCTCAATGAGGGTGTTGATGTGGCCATCATGGAGGTAGGGATAGGCGGTCTCACAGACAGTACCAACTTCATCCGCAACCCAGTGGCCTGTGCCATCACTTCTCTTGGTTTGGAGCACACTGATGACCTAGGGGACACAATTGAATCAATTGCCTTTCAGAAGTCTGGTATTTTCAAAGTGAGTTACTTTCCCTTTCTACAAAATTTAAAGTCTTTTAAAAAAAAAAGTATAAATTTTAAAAAGAAAAAAAAAGAACGGGAAATATTTCCAAATTTAGGTGTTTTTTTTTTAAGTTAACCCCCCCCCCCCCCCCCTTGATTTTTACAGATGCACCGCCCAGCCCTAAGTGCCCCTCAGAGTGACTCAGCCATGCAGGTGATTCTAAAACGGGCTCAGGATATGCAGGTAAATACATTTAATTATAACCTTGTTTCCTGCTGGTCCGTGTTTTGTGTGATCACCTGGCATTAAGTAAATACATTCACCATTGATATTTTTAAAGGAGACATTGTAAATGTTGTTAGTGGATTCCTATGTATCATGAAACTGCAAACTGCCTCAGTCGATTAAAGAAGAAAAAACAAACAATTTTCCATCCGGCAGTGCCCCCTGTTTGTCGTGAATCCTTTGTCAGAAGAGGTTTTGAAAGAATACAAGTTCAGTCTCAGTATCGCAGGAGATAAACAGAGGCATAATGCTGCTTTAGCCATCGAGTTGTTCTGCATTTGGGAAGAATATCAGCAGAAAAGTGAGTGGAAAGCAGCACGGTTATTATCTTTAATAACACTGACTAAATTTTTTTTTATGCACGACTTTTCTTGGGGGCGCTTTTGTCATTTTGTCTTTGCCTTTCAGGAGATAGCAAATTTTGGCATGATAAAATTTCCTAAATTTTGTGTGTGTTAATTTGTTACAGAAGAACGGTCAAGTGTGACCTGTGAGACTACTGTGCCTGATATCCCAAGGGTTACCTGCACTGAGCTAGATGATGCAACAATCGAAGGCCTGTCCACATGTAAATGGCCAGGGAGGGCCCAAGTTATAAAGAGAGACAGAATCACTTACTACATAGACGGGGCGCACACAAAGGAAAGCATGGAGGTATTCGGGGATTTTTTAAACATATTTTATAGATTAATTCCATTAACGCAATTTACTCGCAATAAAAATAGTTTCTTAAATTATGGTATTGTATAGTTTTTGTTGATCTTTTGAGGTTCTTGTATGTAAATGCTGGAACTCTTTTTGCACTCTTATTTCAATAAGCTATTAGGAATTCAATATAAAATTATCAGTTTTTAAATTTCATAAATCATCTCATTCATTAACAGTGCGCAGCAACATACTAATTCATGTTTATATATTACAGGCTATCGGAAAAAAACAAATATTTAGTGATCCCATCGAGAGCTCATTGTAAATTTGTTTATCATCAGCTATGTAGCTCCTGGTTCTCTGAAGCTGCTGACAAAGAGAGGGCAAGTCTTGGTGGAAAGGTTGTCAGAGTGTTGATATTTTTCACAGCACCAGAGAGAGATCCAGAGCTTCTGGTGTATCCTTTGAGGGTAAGTGCTAATTCAAGATTCAAAGTTCTTTCCTTTATTCAGTCAGGCCAAGCCTCTGCTAAAACTAAAATTGATACAATGAGGTTTGAATATTTTTTTAAAAAGTGTCATAACTCTTGGGTAAATAGAAAATGTCTTATAAAGCCAATATTGGCTTGGCTGTTCATCACTGTCACAATTGTCATCTTTATCAATTAAATAAAGGTTTTTGCTCTAGTAAACCAGAAACTACTCATTGCTAAAATGTCAAGGTTGTATTTATTTTACATAGCTCTTATGATTTAACACTCATCCCTTGAGTTGTTTTCTCAGAATATATATAGATCTTTGGATTTTTATTTCAAACATCTAAGTTATCTTAGTTATTTAGATCAAAGGTCCTGAAAGCAGACTTTTTTTATGCTTCAGGATGTTATAAAAATGTTTATATTTTAAAAATGTTGATATAATCAGGTGAATATGTATGACTTTTCTCTGATCAATGCACACATTTTAAAAAAAATGTCCTGGTATTTTATATTTTCTTTTGGAAATAGTGCTATAATATTTTATATATTTTGTTTTGAAACCTTGATTTGACAAAAAATGAGTGTGTATCACATTTTTATTCCCCTGTTTGCATCAGTTAATTTTAAAAATCTAAACATGTGCTAATTTCACAGGTTGTTATTATTTTATAGCTCTTTCATTAGAAATGATCCTGTCCACTTTCAGAATTGCGACTTTGATGCTGCTGCCTTCTGCCCCTTCATTGTGTCCACTGTTGAGTCCCAATGCAGGCCAGGTGATTATGCTCTTAACATTTACAAGACCTGGGCATTGTTTCACTCAAAACTTTGTTACTATTGACATGATACAATCTTAAATTAATTTTAACCCATAGGGCCTTCCTTAATTAACTCTTTCAGTCTGACATTTTATTCACTTTGTTAAAATTGGTTTAAAAGGTAATCATTCCATTTGGAAGAACTTTTATATTATTCTATATAAATTTATAAGTTAAATTTTGATTGAGCTAAATGAAATATTTTTAGTTGTTTAAATAGTATTTTTTTCATTGACAATGAAATTTTGAAACTTAATCACATTGAAAAGCATAATCATCAGCCATCATTCGAAGTTGAATATTATTTAAATGTGGCTTTCAACCATTCATGATTTTTATATGTAGTGAAAAATATATACATTGTTTTTCAAATCATGCCTGGCACCATTGCTACTTCAGTGTATTAATTAATTCTCCGACACTTTTTCTTTTATCAACATTGGAAGAAAAGAATTAATGATGGAGAATCACCTCCAGTGAAGACATGTTACATATAGATAAAGCCTGCTAAAGCCATCTGAGATTAAAGAAAAATCTTCTTTTAAAAAATAAATAAATTTTGGATTGGCCTTCGAAGATGGCAAATATTTTATATATATATATATATTTTTTTTTATTAGGGCTGCGGAAATTAACAATTAATTTCTCGATTAATTGGTAATTTTTTACCGATTAAAATTATTTTAATCGATAAAATAGCGATTAAAATTATTTTAATTGATAAAATAGCGATTAAAATTAAAGAAAATAATTAAACATTTTTTTCGATTTAGTAATACATAATTAATTATTAAAAATACTTTGTTTATTTACTTACAAACTTCTCCATTAAAAAAAAAAAGATTTTTAAAGTGTAAACTTTAAACCAAGCAGTTTTTATAAGGAAAATGATATTAAAAAAATGTTCTTACTTAATTAACAATAACAAAATTTATATTCATTGACATTAAATTGAACTACTTATATTTAAATATATCTCCTAAAAATATTATTTTTTAAAAATTAAATAAGTTATGGACATTTTATGAAATTTTCAGTTCAATGACATCATACATTTAATTTTCAGATTTAATAAAAATTATCCATTAATTATTAGGTAATTTTTCAAAAGCTAACGATTAAATTAAAATTAATCGATAACAGCCCATATATATACACACACATATATACAGTCGAAACCGCTTAAGTCGACGGCGTTGGGGTATGAAAAATGGCATCGACATAACCGATGATCGAGTTAAAGCGAAAACCAATATGGCGGCAAAATATTAACATGCGCTTGAAATTTCTTTATGTACGTGTTGTGCGTTAATTAGTGATGGGACGATTAATCAGAATCGTATCGGAATATCGGGACCCTATTTCTTCACTCTTTCTTAAGGTTGTTAAGACCGTTCGTTTTTAAAGACCGTTTAAGTTTAAATATAACGCCGTTTTGCGGTGATTCCCAGATTGAGCGATACTGTGCCTTCGAAGCCACTTGCTTGATTTTCCTTACAAGCTACACAAATAAGTAACCTACACATCCCCTCATTGTCCCCGAACCATTCTCTTCCTAATCATCTTCTTTGGGTCCGTCCCCTCAGCTTACAATGGACTCAGAATGGTCTATCGTGACCTATATAATATGACTCATGACAAAGCGAACTCTTCTCTATATAAACGTACACAAATAAATTAGGTACTCCTTTTGAACTTTTGAACCTTCAACTTTGACATATTTTAATTAATTCTAACTAATAGTTAAATGGCTTTTGCACATGGCCACTTCTTATGAATGAAACAATGAGAACAAAGCAGTAGTACAGTACATGTAATAGTCAAAATGAGGTTGAAGGATGAATGGTTGCCAATGACAACAAGTCCCATCACTAGCGTTAATAAATGATAATGTTCATGCACATGTTTTTGGAGTTTTTTTTAACACAACAGCATTGCCGTTATTTGTTTGATGAAGCTATCGGCATGCTATAAAATTGTACATACATGTTTGCTAACAACAAAAGGTATATGTGCACCAACTGACAGCAGAAATTTACAAATTTAAAATAAAAACAGTCGATTATCGATAAAAACTTTTATTATTCTCCAACACATCTCTGAAACGTATCGTATATGTGCAGTTACTTTGGTTTCAAAAGCCGGCGAATGCCATAGTACCAGAAGCAACACAGCGCTGGGAGCAAAACGCAAGTGGGCTGTGACGTCACCAGCAGACCCTGTGAGGCAGAAACTCGGTCCCTTCCCTTGGTTATAAAAATATCATAGCTAACATTTTCAAAAGCTGGCGATTGGTCATGGGGATCGAGATAACCAATGTTAAGTGGCAAATTTGACCCTTTTTTGTGCTCGTGTTATGAGGTTTCGGCAACTTAAAAAAATCGAATTAAACGACGAGAAAATGCAAAGACAAAGAGAGAATTTGGCGGTTCCAATAAAAAACGTCGACATAATAGGGTGGTCGAGCTAACCGAGCTCGAGATAAGTGGGTTCGACTGTATATATATATACATACATACATGCTCGGCTGCATCTGCTGAACTCCTGAAGTTACATTTTGTCTCAACTGTAGGGTATGAACTGAATGCTTTTCAAGGATCCAAGTTTTTACTTTCTAAAATTTAAGACTTGGTCTTGTGTGCCCAAAAAGAACCAACTCTTGTGAACTAAAATTTATGATTTGTAATTTTGTTTTAGATCTGCAACTGAAGAAACTTGACCCTAAGGTTCAGGTTGAGACAATAGAGAGAAACAAACTTGCCTGGGACAAGCTAGTGGCCAACACCCAGAGGGAGAGAAATAATTTGAGGCTGTTGAAGGCTGGCTGGCCAGTTGACGAAATTGTGCAAGCTGGTGCCCACAAGCCCAGGCTGAGCTCAAGCGATGGTGACGGCAGTGAGAAATCTTCCGTCATCTCAGCATCAACCACTGAGTCTGACAGGAGTGATCTCATGTCCATCGCCAGCAGTGACAAGATGTCAGTGGAGAGCAGTGAGGACACTGAAGGGTCGGACAGGTCACTCTCTAACACTGACCTTTTACCCGTGGGAGACATGCTGAATTATGTAATCGAGCCAAGCCTCATCCTCAACGCCAACCTGCTGGGTGAAGTGGACAACATGAAGACTATGATCCATGACAATAATGTTGCCCTCAGCAAGATGTCAACCAGTGATATTACCAGCAGTTTCAATGACCAGATGTCTGTGCTGTTCCCCTGTATCATAGAAGCCCTTCACTGGGCGGGACAGGGCAGGGATGAGACTGTCAGGGTCCTGGACCCGCAAGCGATTCCTCACGCGATCCCTTCATACCTGCAAGGCGCCACTCACATCCAGATTCTGACCACTGGAAGTCTCAACTTTGTGGGGGGCGTGCTGGATGTGCTGACCTCGATCAGCGGAGATGTCTACTCTTAAAATGTTGGTTACGAGTATTCTGACCAAGTTGACTTTGTTGTACAATGAAGATATTTTTTTGCTTGCTCCTAATACATAGGTGATTCACCTTTCTAGCTCAAATTTTAAATATTTATATAACTAACAAGAGGGCTTAAGAGTGCTATATAATTTATGTAATGCAATGGTTACAGATGGACTGACACTTTTTTGTCTTCATAAACACCCAATATATTTTTAAATCTACATACACCTTTAGACAATATTGCATGAAGACAATTGTTTTTCCCTAATAGTAATTCCATGTTTCAACGATGGACCACAAGTATTATCACTTTTTCCATTCAGCATTTCTATTCAATTTTCAGATTTTTTTTTTTCAATTGGAAAGTAAGGCATCTGGTTTTATGCCACTATGTTTTTGTAGAGTTTTTCAAAGAACTTTGCTAGTCATTCATTTTGGTCAAATGTTTTGAAAACTCTATTGTCAAATTTTTCCAGTGTTTGATTGCAATTGAAATATTGGCCAGTGTTAAAGATAGTGAGTGGACTGTTATAATGTGTACAAAAAAATGTTGGAAGAGAACAAAAATGTGGGTTGGGGGGGTGGTGGGGGCTCATTGTTACTGATGTTGAAATTGTTGATTGAATATGTTGTAACTGAAACCAAATTTTGGACAAATAGAATGGCTGCTGGTTTTGGGAGTAATTTAGCTAACTGCTGTTTGGTGTGGTTCACTGAAGGTATGTGCTCTTTGGTGTGCACCACATGTGGTCACTGAAGGTGTGTTCTGTTTGGTGTGCACCACATGTGGTCACTGAAGGTGTGTTCTGTTTGATGTGCACCACATGTGTTTTGCTGGAGGTGTGTGCATCAGGGGGTTAAGTGCAATGATATTTCTAATCTGCTCTATTTTGGCACTGTCCCATGTTACAGAAGAGCTGCAGAAGCTTTAAATAATTCATGAAATTAAGATAAAACATTCTACACTGCTATCTTATCATTAGACTGTTACATCACTTGTTCTAAATGAATGAATCAGCAACAATCAAATGTTCCTGCATCTGTCATTTTGATGAAGTCAAGATTAAACCCAACAAGGATGCCTGGGGGGTTGATACAGTCCAGTTAGTTTTTAAAAGCACTGTTTGATTAGTAACACTCCAATACTCTTGATGACATATATCCTAGAATTATTATAGCTAGGAGTAACTTGCCTCTCAACCTTCCATTTGATTAGTCTTTGACAGCACCAACTGCTTGCTGACTTGCTGCACTAGGCTTCCAGTGTTGAGGCAGGCGTCATTGTATCCTATCGGCCCTGGTTTTGGTTAAAGTGACAAATCCAGTATTGCCCCGCCTGGTTCCTATTGTTGAGCTAGCTGACGTGAATGAGAGATGCACAGTGCTTGAACCCATGCTTCCCATCACCTGATGTTGTCCAGGTTATTCTGAGACCATTCAGCGATTCAGACTGCTGCAGCTTTTTTTACATTGTCAATTTTTTGTGTGTGGACATTTTTGTTGCTGCTACAAGTTTATTATCCCTGCCTTTTTTTTTGTGTGGATGCGTGTATGCAGGCCAGTGTCTTTTTAAGCTGCATGCCGCCATGGCCATCTGACCAAGCCATTCACTTTAATATTGTGTAAACTTAGTTAAACCTTGTTATTTTTAATACCTGGTCATTTGATAGTTATACATTCAGGGCTATGGCTAATGACAGGTGCAATGTATTTTTAATGAACAATTTTAAAATGTGGAAACTTGGTTGAAATTAATGGTTTATTATAATGAAAAATAAGAAAGTGTTAATATAAATTATAAAGACAATCTTTAAAAAATTAATAGTACAAGTAAAAAAAAGTTTTTCATTCTTTGTTTTTTCAATCATTTTTTTTTATAATTAATTTTTTTTGTGTGTGTTTTAATTTGTAAATATGAAGCCTCTACTTGAAGCTGAGACCAAACACGAACCCACTTGGTGCTAAGTTTAAACAACTGCAATAAGGAAATGAATTTGTTTGAAATTTTTGTAGTGCTAAAATTATTTTTAACAGCTTTATTGTCGCAGCCAAAGTTCTTATTGTTATTGTTATTATTATTATTATTATTATTATTCACCAGGTTGTAATTTGACTTCATCACCTCACAGAATTTTTCTTGACAATTTCTTCAAGACTATTGATATTTTAATCCAAGATAACAATTTGATTTGTATCCACTTTTTCTATTGAAGTTATTGCTATGAATATTGCCAGCTATTTTTGAGTCTTTCCACTGACAGAAAATTTGTTTCATGTTCCTACTGCTTTGTACATTGTGAGCTGTTCCACGCCTAAATTAAAAACACAATTAAACTTGAACTTAAGAATACAAATTGGTGTCAACATTTATTGTGGACTGCTCTCATTATCATTAACTTTATTTCAGTTTGAGGTTTTCTTTTACTGCTTGAAAGATGATTCTAGGACTGGTGAATAAGAACAATATCATTGTTGATAGTTCTATGACTGGTTAATAAGTACAATATTATTGTTGCTTGGCAATATCGAACTTACTAACCGCAAGGAGCACAGTGGTCTAGCGGCAGCGCGCTGGACTGTTGAAATCAAGGCAAAAGAGTCATGGGTTCGAGCCTTGGTGCTGGCATGTCCACCCGGGGCATTGTGCTAGCCACACAATCCCTTGCTTGTTAGTGGTGGCTAAATGAAACGTGTGAACGCTACTTCACTTGTCCCATAGGCCTTTGTCTGAAAAGGGCTTGTTATCTTTACTAAACACATATTTCAATAAAGCAATTAATATATTCAATTAGTGTTATACCACAGCAAAGATGTATGCTGCTGAACTTTATTAACACTTAACACCCCGTGTAAAAAGTAGTACCTCTACTATTTTAGTAATCTGTGTCAACTCTAGTGCTTCACTCGTTCCCACCAAGTTGTCTATGACACCTAGTAATTTACCCTGTCCCAGTCATTTGTGACACAGTACAGCAACACTAGGGTATTGGCAATGGAATGTGTAGTGCAATTCATCTGGACCAACAAACACTGTTGTACAACAATGGTATTAAGTTAATGGCAAGGAAATAAGTAATTCATCTGGACAACACTAGTACTATTAAAATTATAAGGTAATATGGCGCAGCAGTTCAGAGTTAGGTGCGTCCATAAATGACGTGACGCGTCTGGGGTTGGGGGGGATGTTTAAGTTCAAGCCTAAAAATGTGAAGTCGCATCAAAACGCAGCAGATTTAAATAAAATTTCCTCTTAAACTTAAATATTTGATTGCTTTCGTTGGTCGGGTGGTAGCGCGCTCGTCTGGCGTACCGATGGTCACGAGTTCGAATCCACGTGAAGGCGAGGATTTGTTCCCTGAGAAGTCCCCGAGTCACCCAGCTCTGAATGAACTGAATGGGTACCTAACTAGACAATAGTTAGGCGGCTGGGTAATGCGTGGAAGCCTTACTGCCGTGGCCTGTGACCGCTGCATCACTTGCCAACAGATCATCTGTTATGGTCTGTGGACGCAAATTTATCTTCTGCATAGAAGGATCGTCTGTATATCAAAGATAAGATTTAATGACTTTTCCAATGGCTTCACACGTGTGATATTAAAGCGCAGCCTTACACTAAATACATATTTAAATGACACGAAAGTAATTTTCAACATGCTAATTTTCAATTAGAAAATACGGAATTTTTTGTGACGTCATATTGTGATAAAAGAGCGGGGGGTGAGTGTGGAAAAATCGCTCGTCGTCATTGATGGACGGCTCATACTGCACAACAAATTTCGCTATGGATAGCCGTTTTTTTTTTTTTTTTTTTTGGGGGGGGGGG
>MUZC01000549.1:38348-52619 GCA_002072015.1 Radix auricularia | reverse complement strand
GGGGGGGGGTAAAATTTTCACACGATTTAATTTTTTTTAAAAATAAGAACAAATGTATGTTAGTATTGTTAGAACTAGAGAGAAGACAGATTACAAGCTATTTTAAGGTACTGCCATTGGTATATGAAAATATGTATATAGTTATCTTGATAACATCGCAATACAGCTATAATGTAATTAAAATCACTAGGTGGTGGCAGTGAAATATGAAGAATGGGCAACAATATAATTGTGAAACAGCCATAATTATGAGCTAATACTAATAGTAATGAACGTTATTAGAAAGATAGGCCACACTGTAGCACAGGTTTATTTTATAAAGTAATTGCCGTTTTGTATCAAGTTAATATCTGAGACATGTGCATGTCTATAATAGATACTATTAACAGTATCTGAAGTCCTTCCCACACAGATATCTCAAAGTTACAGTTTCAAAGTTACAGTTTCAAAGTTACAGTTAGAAATTAGGGCAGCACGGTTGTTCTATGAGGTCAAGTAACCTTAAACTTAAAATAACTTTGAGTTTTACCGCTAACATTGCATCAACAGCTGCAATAACATAGAAAAGCTTCAATAATAATATAGTATAGGCTATGTAAAACGTCGATTTAATCAAATAAAGAGACTATAACTATTCTGATTCTTGTTTCTAATTAAATATTATTCGGGGGGGGGGGGAAATAACAACAGATATTAATTTGAAACATAATTTTTTTATTGAAACAAACGATATGCATGCATACTACCACCCACCCGGCTGGGTGACACCAGCCCTAGCGACGCCTCTGAACATAAGTATACCTTTATGTGGGCCTGAGAAACTTAGTCGCAAGTTTAAATATAGTATTTCCCTAGTTAACTTTAACTTAAGGGCATGGCATAGAGAATGGAAATTGCTCAACCCTGTAATTTAAAAGTAAGCAAGTATTTGAATATTTTCCCTACTGTCAATATTCTATTTTAAAATAAGAATGAATCATTCAATGATGCAATGTGTGATTCGGGGGAGCTTACATTTACACAAATAATGTATTAATTAATAAATACATATGAACTGAATTTTAAACCTAATTTTATATCAAATATTTAAATTATATTTTATATTTATTGATAAATTAAGATAATTTTAAAAAATGAATTTATTAGATCTAGTTTTAAATTAATTAGATAAGTAAAGCTTCAGTGAGACATAATACAGGCTACAGGCCTGCACTGAAAGAACGAGTGCGATTCTAGACCGTGCCAGTTATTTTTTTCTTCGTTCTTCTAACTTAAATCAAATTGCTCAATAGCTGAATGTTGCGCAGTTTAAATAAAAAAAAAAAAAAAAGCGAAACAAAGATTGGACCAAAGTACATTAACAATGTATTAAGTGCATCACAAGGGAGATCACTTATTCAAAATGTTCTTGGCAAGAAAATGGTATCACCGTGAGCTATTTCAATCAACATCACATATACCTTCTCTGAAGTTTAATGTTTGGCAGTGGCTATTGAGACGCTGACGTCTTAATAGCCCACAGGCTATCGAGACGCTAGCGTCTTAATAGCCCACAGGCTATTGAGACGCAAACAAAATAAGCCAATGAAAATTAAGTATTTAAGGTTGGCCTATTTAGGGGTCGTCCTTGACTGATAACACGCGCCAAGTGGGGTAAGGGAGTGGGTCATGCCTTTGTGACGATGTGTGAAAGTGTGTTAGATATGATGTCACATGTAAATGCGCAACTTTAAATAAATTTCTACAAAAATATTCTATTGCCTAACAGTAAATACATATTTAAATGTAACAGTGTGTTTTTCATGTGGAATTTATTGAAAAAATACAATAGAAGTAATAGAAAGTTCTAATTTTTCCAACAATGCATGAAGGGGCCGTCCATGCATGACGTCACGCTCCAGTGGGTGGGGGGTGGAGAAGGGTAACGCATTAGTGAGGATGTAAGACAAGGGGGTGTGGCGACGTTTAAGAAATCAAAATGTGCTACTTGAAATAAAAGTACCACTTGATTGCTCACAATTTATTTAAATTTAGTTACATTTTCAATGGCTTCACGCGTGTTAACGATATTTGACTTAGAGTGAAGACTTAAACTAAATACAAATAACATATTTCTATGACAAAAATGTTAATTAAAACGTGGTCATTTAAAAAAAAAAAAANATCAGAGCTTTGTGCCATCATATTGTGGAGAGGGGGGGGTCTATGTTTTGTGACAATGGAGAAAGGGAGGTAAAAATCACATGGCGTCATTCATGGACGGCGAAAAAAATTATAAAATATAAAGATATAAGCAGTGAAATCGCCATCCCGTTATGTTTATATAACTTAACGGCTGAAACACTGGGCGAAAGAGAAACATCTACTAATTTCAAGAAATGGAAATATAAATCAGACGGATATATTTTAATATAATGATATAACGGATATAATGTGTGAACGTTTCCGTTTGGTCTGAATTTAAAAGTTCAGAATTTCGTTTGCATTTAAATATAATTTATAAAACATTATTGCATATCAGTCTTGACTCAGTCAGTCAGTTACAAATGCCGTTAGTCTGCGTGGTTTACGTTACTAGGCTTGGTATTATGCAAATTATATTTGTTGTGCGTAAGTACCCATTCTTATCTTAGATATACTGACGCTCCTTCTATGCAGAAGATAATTGCGTCCACAGACCATGAGAGATGATCTGTTGGCAAGTGATGCAGCGGTCACAGGCCACGGCTATAGGGGTTCCACGCATTACCCCAGCCGCCTAACTATTGTCTAGTTAGGTACCCATTCGGAGCTGGGTGACTCGGGGACTCCTCAGGCCCCGGGAACAAATTCTCGCCTACGCGTGGATTTGAACTCGTGACCATCGGTACGGCAGTCGAGCGCGCCACCTCTCGACCACCGCGTCCCACTGTGGAGACACCCCTCCCCCTTCCTCCGTACGCATCCATACGCAAAATCGTTTTCCCGTTGAGGCTTTCACTGTTACTTTAGATACTTAAACTTCCTCCTTTTTCCTCTATTCTGTGTCCTTCTTTGTTTTTCCTTTCTTTTATTTTTTCACATATATGATTTAAGATTTATGTTAGTAATTATTTATGTTGTTGTATTGATGAAGACATTAGCCGAAACGTCTAATTTTATTAGTATTAGTTCACAAATAAAGCTTAAATTTATGTCTTCTTACCCTTATGTCGTCTCAATAGCCACTGCCTTAATGTTTTTATTATGTATCAAAACACCTCTCAAGCAATAGTATGTCAATGATTTTTAAAAATCTATTTATATGTTTGATTACCATATCATATTACTTGTGGGTGTGTTGACAGTTTTCACTCCAAACCCTGCCGCCCTGCCCTACCTATACCCTTTTGCCGTTAGACCGAACTGTCACCTCCTCCGTAACAGACTAAACACCGTCAATCGTTTTATCAGTATTACTAACATTCTATACTTACAGCAGGCGACGGCCGCATGATTTCACACAGTCACAAGTACCTGGCCTGACCTGGTAACTAGTTCGCTGCGACGTCAGTGAGTAAGAGTAAGTTTAAACTATTATTCATAATTTTGCTTAGGCCTTAGACTTAGACTTTAGACCATAAAGTGAAGTGTGTAAGTGTAAGTTTAAATAAAGACTACTAACTTTTGTGTCAGTCTGTACTGTGATTGTGATCCATGTCTGAGTGATTCCTGTACAATAAGTGACACTGATGACATTGATTTTGATATACTGATAGTAAATGGTTACTGATACTGTAAGTAGTGTAAGTGTAAGCACTGTAAGATATTATTATTTTAAAATATTCTTAATTCTTAGACTTAGACTTATGACACTTAGTCACTTAGCCTATGCCGCATGCCTATGTCAATGTCAGATTAAAAATAACATTTAGGCAATTCAATTTAGGTATATTATAAATATATATTATATACTTGACTTAATAATTTATTTTTCATATTAGTACTACCCAACCCACCAGTTATATCTATCATATTAGTTGTACCCAATCCCCCTGTTATATCTATCATATTAGTACTACCCAACCCCCCCAGTTATATCTATCTATATCTATATATATATAAGACGCATTTGTTGTCCATGTGTCTGTCTGTCTGTCTGTCTGTTCCCTAATAACTCAAGATCCAGACAACCCACTACAGTGAAATTTGGTAAACGTACACACAATTATATGGGGAAGGTTCTTAAATAGGTTTCGTTCCATAAATTCATACTCATGGGCGCTGGGGGCCCAACAACTTTTTTTTCCTTATTTGGGCTATATAAATAATGAAAATCAACAATTTTTCTATTTCTCGAGGAGGCAGAAACATGAAATTTTAGGTAATTGTTGAGTATACTTCTGCAATGGTAACAGGCAAAAATATATTTAAATTACTTCCTTCTGGGGGCTGGGGGCCCAAATTTACACTTATATGGTGCCGGGGGCCCAAATGTCCTTTTTCTTAAGTGGGCAAAATGTAGACAACGAAAAACAATCACGTCTCAAGAAAGATCAGGATTCTGATTAGTTGGAAGCATGTACTTTTCGGAAATTTTTGAGTACACCCCCGCAGTGGTAACAGGTGAAAGAATATTTAAATTATCACTTACTGGGAGCCGGGGGCCCAAATGTAGTTCTTTTTTATATACTTATATATGCTATATAAATACTGAAAATCCCCGATTCGACTATTTCCCGTGTAGGTAGAAGAATGAAACTTTGGGAAATTGTTAAGTACAATCTCCTAACGCTAATTTGCAAAAAAGAATTTTAAATTCCCACTCATTAGGGGCCGGGGGCCCAAATGTTGTTTTGTATTATATTAGAAACAAACTCATCACTAATTCTCCAATTTACCGTGTCGGTAAAAACATGAAACGTTTGGAAATTATTGAGCAGACACTCCTTACAATAATGGCTTTCTTTTTCATGGGTTGCCAGGGGCCCAAATGTACTTTTTTTTTCTTAAATGAGCTATATTAACAAAATTCAGACAACGAAATATTGTGAAATTTAGTACACATATAGAATTCTACGACATTACATGATGAAGTTTCTTAAGTAGATTTCGTTTAAATTTCCCGCTCATGTGGGCCCGGGGGTCCAAAAACGTATTTTACTTAGATGTGCTATATAAAAATTGAAAATTACTAATTCTCCTATTTCTGATTAGGTGGCAGCATGAAATTTGAGGAAATTGTTGATTTCACGCCTGCAATGGTAACAGGTGAAAAAATATTTAAATTATCACTTACTGGGAGCCGGGGGCCAAAATGTAGGTGTTTTTTTTACTACTACACGCTATATAAATACTGAAAATCACCCATTCTACTGTTCCCATGTAGGTAGAAAAATGAAACTTTGGGAAGTTGTTAAGTACACACTCCTAACGCTAATTTGCGAAAAAGCATTGTGTACGCTTCTACAGAAAACCCTATTTAAAACCTGTAATAAGCCGGGTACTTGCCGCTAGTCTATCATATTAGTACTACCCAACCCACCAGTTATATCTATCATATTAGTTGTACCCAATCCCCCTGTTATATCTATCATATTAGTACTACCCAACCCACCAGTTATATCTATATTAGTACTACCCAACCCACCAGTTATTATATCTATCCTATTAGTACTACCCAACCCACCAGTTATATCTATCATATTAGTACTACCCAACCCACCAGTTATATCTATCATATTAATACTACCCAACCCACCAGTTATATCTATCATATTAGTACTACCCAACCCACCAGTTATATCTATCATATTAGTACTACCCAACCCACCAGCTATATCTATCATATTAGTACTACCCAACCCACCAGTTATATCTATCATATTAGTACTACCCAACCCACCAGTTATATCTATCATATTAGTACTACCCAACCCACTAGTTGTAGTCCAAAGTTCTTATTGCTGTTCTCACTGTCATCCCCTAAGGTCAATGTGCCTGTAGCAGTGCTAGTGGCCATCTATAACCATTTGTGCTGACCTTTTCAGCCAGAAACTGAGTTGGTGCTGCAATCTTATCTCACTCAGTGGATATGTACTTGATGTTACTGGGTACATTTTACCTATGGTACTTTATTGTTTACCTGACATCAATGAAAAATTTTAAAAATTATCATGCATAGACAATGGAAGTTCTCATGATGTTTACTTTATGCAATACTTATCTATTTATAGGTATTACAAAGAGACAAAAAAAATTAGTATTTGAGAAGAGATAATGTTATCTTTACACGTCTCTTATTGACATTAAAATTGTGGGTGATATCCTAAGTGCAGGGTAAATGACTTTATTACAGGGCAAACATCAACCTACTGTTACACATTCCTAGTTTCCCCTGGTTCACTGAGTTCAACGCTAGGCATGCAAACAGAGTTAGATAAGAGCTGATTAAATAATCCTTTTACAAGTAGATGGTAGCTGTGGTAACATTGTAAATCTTAAAAATGCACTTTTTATGTTTAGAATTCTGAATTAGCAAAAGGCAAACAAAAAATTTTCTATGAAATTAAATGGGAGAACTATGTTTGGGAAAAATAGTTTCCCATGTCTTTTAATCCACTGGTATTCCTTGCATCTAGTTTGAATCTCTACAATTTAGGTAGGCCTATAACAATGTGCTAGTTTATCTAAAAAAACTTGAGGACTCAATGTGCTAGTTTATCTCAAATAACTTGAGGTCTCAATGTGCTAGTTTATCTCAAATAACTTGAGGACACAATGTGCTAGTTTATCTCAAATAACTTGAGGCCTCAATGTGCTAGATAAACTTGAATAACTTGAGGCCTCAATGTGTTTGTGTTAAGCATCATTTGTTGAAAAAAAAGAAGGCTTATAAATCTTTTGCCAAATGAAACCATAAATTGTGTCAATTTTTTCATTTGAAAAAGACAAACATGTAAAATTATTATATTCAACCAACTTCAAGAAGTCTGGTATGCTCAATTAGTCCATTTGTATCAACTCAAACTTAACCAGACATAATTTGTCTTGTATTTTACAGACATAAGATCTGGCCCATCTATAATTCAAGCACCCCAGTGTGTACAAACTTCAGAAGTCTGAAAGATACTTTAACACAGAATCAGCAACCAGTCCCTTTAGAGCCATTGAAATAACATTTCAACTCACATTCTGATGTCAGTGAGACTTTGTTTCACCATGAACAAGGGGCTATCACTTTCAGCGGTCATAGTCTTGTCAATGATGCTGGCCACTTCTCGGTCCACCCCAGACACAGCACCATCCGGGGGTCACACCTACTTTGACAAACTGGCCCAAGCCAGCCTCCTGGCGCAGCATCACACCGAACTGGACAAGAACGAGGGCCGCCGCAGACAACTGGAAGGCGTCCTCAGTGACCTGCAGGTCGGCCAGGCCAAGCTGTTGAACATCCACCACCATGGCCACAGTGAAGACAGTGGGTCCGAGTACCTCAGTGCTGTGGTGGAGTCTCTTCAGGCCCTGGCCGCCAGTGGTGGGGGCAACTCAACATGCGCCAACGACACAGCCCGGGTCTTCACCAGTTGGTTTGATAAGACTCAGAAATGGTCGCTGCAGTGTAAGTTACCGAAGTTACTGTTACTCCAGGGGTGGAGTGGCATGTGCGTGTGGCTGGGGTACCAACTGTCACGGGTTCGAATCCTTGTGAAGGCGTATATTAATTGGGCCTATGGTGTCATTGAGTCCATGCAGCTCCAAATGACTACTAAACACCAGTTAGGAAAACAAAGGTGGCTGGTTAGTGCGTGGCACCCTCATAGCCGTGGCCTGTGAACGCTGCCTCACTTGCCAACAGACCGACATGGTCTTTGGACGCAATAATCTTCTGTATAGATTAGACAATCACAAGACAAATGCAACTCTCAAACCCTTGAAAAAGTCTATAAAATTTTCAATACATCTAAATTAACCAGACTTGGTGTTCTAAATAAAGTCATTAAAAAGAACTTTAAAACACAGCTCATACTCTGTATGTTACAGTTTCCTTCCTTGATTATTTTAAGAGCATTTAATTTTAATCTAATCAAAACTTACTCTAAAGAATCCCAATTTGGAATTAATTTTTGTTTCAACTCATTAAAATCTTTTTAAAACAAATCTTAATTCACAAATGCTCAGAGCATGAACCTTACTGGATTTTCATCTCTTTAAAATAAACTCATGTGTTATTATTTCTCACCAATAACAGTTTTAGATGCCACTGGCAAAATTGTCCCGGGAGTGACCCTTTACCGCATCAATTTTGTGGGAAATTATAAACAATGTAGAGCAGCAAGAGCCCCGGACATTTCTTCGGAGAGGAAGGGATTCAAGGGCAACTACTGTACCCTTTCTTTAGTCCTGGTCAGTTGATATTTTAAGTATTTCTGTAATGTAATAATGAATCCTAAACCTCTCAGTGAATCAAATCTGGTCTTCAAACTGCTTTATTATTTTTAAATGGGTCTTATATGTGATTTCATTCTTGTCTCGTGACAGGATGGGTCCAACCCATTGTTTGCTGCCACCATCCAGCTGGGGGCCTGCATGCCTGACACATGCACAGAGGATGAGAATTCAAGACTAACACAAGAATGTGAGTGTCCATAGCATTCATTTTAAAATATGTGTGTGTTATAGTGTAAAGCATTCAATCAGCAAATGGCTGTATATGTGGATAGCCTTTACTGGGCAATAGCTGTATGTGTGGATAGTATCCACTGGGAGATAGCTGTATGTGTGGATAGCCTTTACTGGGCGACAGCTGTATGTGTGGATAGCATCCACTGGGATATAACTGTAACACAAAGATAATCTAATACAATCCAGTGGCATAGCTGGGAATTTGTAAGGGGCCCGGGGGGCTTAACCTCTTTAGGGATCCCACTTACATGGCGGTAGCGTAATATTTATTGTTAAAAAAATTCAGATACAAATTTGGGGGCTCCCCTCAAGTGGGGGGGGGACTTTTGAATTTGTTCCCCCTCCCCCTCCCATAGCTACGCCAATGATACAACCCTTAGATAGACATAGGGATAAAAACACTTTACTTATTCTGTATGCAAGAGCAAACACATACAAGTTCTTGTTCTTTCTGTATGTAATTGGTGAGTGGAATGGGTTGCCTGATAATACCAGGAAATCCAACACACTATCAACATTTAAAACTAATAAAGATGCAAGACTTGACAAAAACCTTGGATTAGCATAGGGTGCAATAATCTTCTCTATGGATGGAGCGTCAGTAACAGATAAGTTAAGATATGAATATCAACTGTTAAAATGATAAACAATCTTTGAAAAATTTGACACTCCTAAGCTAGAGTTTCTCATTACAAAGTACCATAACGACTGTATGTCTGTCTTTTCTAGTGGTCTCAAGACTGACCAATGGAACGTTAAAAGGTGGGCTTGCACAGTGTCACACAGATGAGAGGGAGATGACCACTGCCACCAAGGTGTCCATGTGAGTAGCCCAGTGTACGACTCCAGGTCTTGTTAAACCAATGTAACAAATGTATGGGGGGGGGGTGTGTTCAAGTGGAACATTGACTTTCCTGAGGTCAACAAAGTAAATGGAAAAGACGTAAGGGTTAGCCTGACAAGACGTAACAAAACCCTGTTTTGTTTCGTCCTGTCAGGCTAACCCTTACCTTGTTTACGTCTTTTCCATTTACTTTTTTATAAGCCTGATTGCAGTCTCACCCCTCATTTTGTTTACTGAGGTCGACAACATGACATAACTTGGTCAACTGTCCGTAAGGCTTTTGATTTTGACTTCATGTCAGTAATCACACAGTGACACAGTACTTGTCTTTAGGACTGTTTGGTTTGGTTTTATAACATGAAGGAGAGAATATGAATGTATCTTAGTCAAAATTAATTAAATGACCGTTAAAAAAAATTTTCAAGTCACATTCATTCTTGAGCTATATAATGAAAAAAACACACTAAATGGAAGTAATTGTAATGCATTAAACGTGGAAGAAAATGGCCTTGACCTGAAAAATTGTAAGTTGGTAAGGTGAACAGGTAAGGGAAAGTGAGTAAAAGGGGAGCTTATTTGGGGAAGTGTGAACAGTGGGTGAAGGGGGAGGGTGGTAAAGGGGTTTGAGCTCTATATCTTAAGGGCCTACAGTCAAGACCTTGATCATTATGTCAAGGGTTTGCTAATACATATGTGAAGATGATACTTTTGAAAATCCTTTATAATAACTCATGGCGTCTGCTTGATTACTTGCTCAATGCCTTAAGTGCCGGAAAAAATTTGGATAGATTAAAAAAATTTGGATAGATTTAAAAAATTTGGATAGATTTTTTAACCCACTTCCTTGTATGCTAGCAAGCTGAAATTTTGCAGACAGAGTCGTGGCGATGATAAAAATGATCTGTCAAAATTTCAGATTGATCAAATGTATTGTAATTAAATTAATGAATTTTTAGATTGTCACTCTTTATCTCTATGTAGCATGTTAATTTTCGTGCTTGAGTGTTCTGGAGCGTATTACATTGAAAAACCTTTATAAATACTTTCCTTTCTTGCTGTGCGGTGCGTATTATATTGACGATACTTTTTAAAAATATATATCCTAGATCTGTAAATGTAAATGCTATTAATTGCTAATCTGTCTTGCAGTGCGCACTGTGATGAACATATTTTAAAAACCCTTTCCCCATGATCAAATTGTGCTGAAATTTAGCAGGCAGACTGTAGAAGTTTTGTTTTTTTACAATAAATTCTTCATATATTTGAGACATGACTAAAATTGTGGATTATCGTGCGGTGCATATTATGATGAACATTCTTTTAGCAATGTCTCATAAATAAAAGATTTATAGTCAAAAACTTGTTTTTTTTACTTTAAAAAAAAAATATTTGGGGCTGATCTCCTGGGTATTTATGACTAGAGGTTACAGAATAGGATACAATAGACACAAAAGATTGTGTTTTTGGTTGTCATCTCAAATAATCCTTATGAAGCATGTCGTGGTATAAGACTATCACTAAGATACACAGGGAAGAGTTTAAATAAACAGGAAAGTGTAGTGATAAGAGTTTAAAAAAAAACAAATTTAGAGCACTGGTAAAAAAAAAATGCCTGCTCTATTTTCGATGGATTTTAAACATGGCAAATATTTGTTTTCCAAAGACAGTTGAGATCAAGATTACCATTACTTCAATAAATCCTTGTTTTGCACTTAAATCCTCATTTAAACGATGGTGGATAACAGGTGGGTAAATCAGGTGTCTGATTAAGCCTCATGTCATTACTTTCATTAGATCTGTTTTGGTCATTATTGGGACACTGATGCTCCTGGGCACTGCCTTTGACATCATTTTCATCCAACGTCCAAAGTGGCTGAAAGAGGTGGATGAAACCAGTCTTCTGACCAACGCCCCCTATCCTGTGAATAAATTTTCTAGTGCTACTGATCAAGACAATGGAGCTATTGGTCCAGCAGATGAAACGACACTGCTGCTTGCAGGGAAACCTTCCAGGAAGTCACAGAGTAGAGATTCAGGTAACTTAGAGGCAAAGTTTGATGGTCATACAAGACCTCGTGTATGTATGAGCAGAGGGGTCACTGAGGGGGTACAAGGGCGCACCGGGTGACATCATCACAAGGGATGACAGCAAAAAGTAAATTTCTGAATATTCCCATTATTTGGCACTGGCAGACTTGGAGAAGGGTTATGGGGTTAGTTGTGAGGGTCATACACCGAAACCTACTGCACCGGGTAACACCAACCCTAGTGGCTCCTCTGGTTATGAGTACCAGGTCGTTGTTTATTAGAGAATGGCACTTTGACTTATATGAGGACCTTGTAATTGGTCTAATATGAGAACATAGGACTATTTCGTCAATGAGAACTTGGGACTTGGTCTAATGCGGGAACATGATAGTTGTCTAAAATGAGATCATTATAAGAGAGAATTGTTTCTTTAGTTGGAAACTCCAACTTGATAAGTGTTAAACTTTAAATCCACACCCACAGAAAAGACACTCATCATAAAGGCATCACCCGCCTCTTCCTCCCCACCCTACAGTTATTTAAGCCTTTAAGTTACGTACCCTCTTGTACTTGACCATATAATTAAAATGTGAAATAGAACATGTCATTCTTACTACAAATTTTACCATCAAATTTTTGTTGTCTGCAGGTTTTCTCTCTCAGGTTTTGCTGGCTTTTTCTGTGTACACCAATGGATCCAAAGTGTTGAACACGTACCAGCCTCCTGGATCACTTGGTGCTGTTCATGGAATACGTTTCCTCAGCATGACATGGGTTATATTTTGTCACACCTACGCCTTTGGTATCAGTTTCTATTGTAAGTACACACAAGCATTTTCTTCGTTTTTAACTCACAAGCTTTCAGATGGTAGAACTATCACTCAGACAATGACATGAAAGAGATCATTTTCTTATAATTTGATGCACAGTTGATTCTCCACTGGTCTCTCATAATACAGCAATGCTGCTGATTTTACTTGTCTTTTACCATGCAACAACAGACCTGGTAACCCTTCCGATTTTGTTGGAATTATAAGGATATGATTTTGCTGGTCATTTATGATACAACAGTGGCTCTAGTTGCGATTTCCATTTACTAGTAAAAAATGTAAAAATTCATAAAAATAGTAATGAAGAATCTGACCTGAGTACATCTAGCTATACATTTTTGAAAAGCTCATCCAATTTTAAATTTTCATTTACTTGTCTCACAATTTAAATTTTTTTACATGCTTATAAATCCTTTATATTAACTTGTGGTGTATGAGCCTGGCGACCGACCGACCGTGTGATCTTGCCGAAAAAACTTTGGATCTTGGTTTTTTATGTTTTTTAAAATTATTATAGATTGATCTCCTTATGTTTAGTGTTTGAGGGGATGCTTTGGTTTTTGTGCTCTGTAGTGATTGGGTTAAAGTCAACAAAATGTTGGTGGTCTTCTGCCTTTGTCAAAAAAAAAATTAATTAATTTTCTTTCAAAATGTTCCTATTTGTTAACTGCCATGTATTTCATAACGAATACCAGTTGTGACTTAGATATGTTAAATATTTAGATTTAATGACAGGAAGCCTGATACTAATGCCAACACTTGATTATTCTACAGCCAATGCATTTGAATCCTTACCTGAACTCCTTAAGAGGTGGACGTTTGACCCCATAGCCAATGGCTTTGTTTCTGTTGATACTTTCTTCACTCTGAGGTAACATATCATATTTGTATGGAGAACTCTTATAGTTGTCACGGGATGGCCCTCCGGTTTTAATGCCCACCTCCAAATATATGATTATTATCAATGACCTGCACAGACGGTTTAGACATGACTAAAAATGATGAGGCCTCCAAATACAGTTCACACTTTTTATTTCAGCAGAAATTAGTCTACAGTTGAAAAATCTTCACATATATATATATATGTGTGTATGTTGCATCAACATGTTTCATTGAGTTACATTACATGATTAATGTTCAAGTATCCTCACATGAAATTATCATCTCATTCACTCAATACAACAAATTTCTTACTTCTTAGCCGTGTGCTCTATTTCTCTCTTTCTCCCTCTCTCTCTTTCTCTCTCTGTCTGTGGGTAAATGCTTTTGATGGGATGGACTGGGGATTCGAAATGTCCTGTCAAATTTCATTGCGCACCGATGAACATTGTATCTGATGTATAATCATTAATGCCAACTGTTTAAATACTATTAGTATTACTATTCTCACAAGCATAATTGTCTGTCTTCTCCAGTGGTCTACTGACTGCCTACCTCACCATTAAGGAAATGAGAAAACATGGCTGGAAGATCAACTGGCCACTGTTTTATTTCCACAGGTTCTGGAGGTAAGTTATCACTATAACTGCCTTGGACCATTCTCCTCGCGTCATATCATGCATGGCCACAGTTCTAAGAAAGGAACTGTTGTCTCATTTTTAAATAGCCAACTTCTGATATAAAAAAATTCACAACATTAACCTTTCAAACACAGCAGGCTGGTCAAGATTTTAAATAATTTGATAGCCTCTGTTTAAAATAAGCTGACATCTAGCCAGCCAATCTTTGAATACCTTTCTGTCTAGCCATGCTTTAAATATGTAGATAGCTAACCAATGCCTTACACAAGTTGATGGCTAACTCATGTCTTACACAAGTTGATGGCTAACTCATGTCTTACACAAGTTGATGGCTAACCAATGTCTTACACAAGTTGATGGCTAACCAATGTCTTACACAATTTGATGGCTAACTCATGTCTTACAC
>MUZC01000549.1:20460-35177 GCA_002072015.1 Radix auricularia | reverse complement strand
CCCCCCCCCCCCCCCCCCCCACCAAACACACACACACACTCAAGGGGCTTGAAAAAAGGAGGATAATCAATACATTCAGTTTTTTGGAAAAAGTTAAGTTCAAGATTCAGTTATTTTGAATGAGAGAATAAAAATAAATTTATTATTAGTTTATTACTATAGCGCTTTTCACTCAATAAATGAAAATTAAAACATTTACAGTTATCCGCAATTAAAAAGAAAGAACTAATTGATTGACTATAAACTAAGTTCTGTAGAAATTTTTAATGTACTCCTGGAAAGTGTCCAGGAAATAAAAATGGTCTGTGTGATTTAAGTAAATCTTAACCACACTTGCTGAATATTTAAAGTGGACCTGTCAGGAACAACATTCTCAAATGTAAATGATTGCCAATCACAGTTCTTCTTGCTTTTTCATCTCCTATTACTTTACAAGCATTTTCACTTGATTATTATTATTATTTTACATTTTATTTTATCATTATTTTTTGCCAACTTGACCAGGTCTGTAAGTTTGTTTTAAGTTTGTCACTGTCTGTAAGATTGTCCTGTACTGTTAAAAGTCTTGACTTTCTTTCTCTATTTGTCCCCAGTGTTTTGGTCACTCATGGTACCTGTCCAACGACATGCAGTTTTTTGTTGTGAGTCCTCTCATGCTGATACCATTTTACTTGTAAGTTAACTCCCCTTAAAGCCTCTACCATTTAATATTTTACCTGTTAAGTCCCCTTGAGGCCAATAAATAACGAGAGCAGTGTGGATTTAACTTAATGTTCAGAAATGGGTGTGTTTCAGATAAATTACCCATGAGTGTTACAGCTGCACTGTTATTACAATGTTACATGTTTTTTTGTTCTGGCCTGAGCAGCAATGTTGCAGCTGGAGTGGTCAGCTGTGCAGTCTTCCTGCTGATCAACTTTGTCTCTACCGGTGTGCTGTCCACCCAGAGCGGATGGCCAACCACCATGGTGGGATTGGGTGCAGGTTCTGACACGTAAGTCAACTTTCTACTCTAAAAGTTTTTGTGCCACAGTCACAAGCACAGCTAACATTTTAATTTTGTCACAGGTGCCCTGAAAACCTTTAATGATTTCACCACACACCTCCACGTAAAATGATTAATTATTGCCCCATCACTTTTACTTCGGGAGGCTTTGAATATATAACAAATCTATAAATTATTGTGTTAATCTGTGAATTCAATTAATGATTATGATTTGTATCTGCTTTTCTTGAGTGATTGTCTCTTTGTCCACCATCTGTACCTTTCCACCATCTCTCACTGTCCACCATCTCTCACTGTCCACCATATCTCACTGTCCATCATCTCCCACTGTCCACCATCTCTCACTGTCCACTATCTTTCACTGTCCACCATCTCTCACTGTCCATCATCTTTTACTGCCCACCATCATCTTTCACTGTCTTCCATATGTCACTGTCCACCATCTCTCACTGTCCACCATCTCTCACCGTCCACCATCTCTCACTGTCCACCATCTCTCACTGTCCACCATCTCTCACTGTCCACCATCTCTCACTGTCCATCATCTTTTACTGCCCACCATCATCTTTCACTGTCTTCCATATGTCACTGTCCACCATCTCTCACTGTCCACCATCTCTCACTGTCCACCATCTCTCACTGTCCACCATCTCTCACTGTCCACCATCTTAAAATGTCCACCATGTCCACTTTCAGCTCAGCTATCCTTGGCTGGTTCAGCGACTATTATATAACTCCCTGGTGTCGTATGGGGGCTTTTGTTGTGGGCATCCTAGCAGGCTACCTGCTGGCTGCCAACAACGGGAGGATCAAGATGACCTGGGTGGGTTAGAGTGACCAACAGTTAGTGTCCAGCACCTAGTACTGGTTGTTGTAGCTGGTTTGGTCTTGCATGCTTTAATTTGTGTTGTTGTAAACTACTCAAAGACTCATAGGCTGCCTGGTTGTTATAGAATTTTGGCCTCTAATGACTTACACTGTTGGATTGCTGCATGAGACATGTAATTTGTATGCATGTATGCACAACCCAGTTCTAAATGTGTTTTCTTAATTTGTATGAGTTTATAGTCAAACATTTTTTAGAAAGCTTGGTAGTTGATCCTTTTTAGTGTTGGCACATCATTAACAAAATTAAAGTTTGTCAAAATTGATGACAATTACAATATTAAAAAATTGTAACAATGTAAATATTTAGCAATCCCATCTATGCATATTAATGTTGTACTCACTTCCATGATATTAATCAAGTTCATCGTACTAATTAAGGTTGTTAAGACCGCTCGTTTTTGAGGACCGACTAACCGTTCAAAAAAGACCGGTTAACCGCTCGTCCTTATATCCCTAATGTTTTGAGACCCATTTGAGAACTAACAAGAGAATGTTGTCGCCTGGCATCGTCTGATGGCATCAAAGCCCGCTTCCCCCCGCTTGCGTTCAGCTCTTTCCGCATGCCCCTCAATTCAAAGCATTTTTTTAATCAAAAAATTAACTAAACAGTGATGGTTAATTGTCTTTTTAATATTTTATTTTGGGTACTCGTAGTTCACCGGTCTAAATAAGAGGACAGGTTCAATAGTTCGTTAAAATTTAGCAAGGTTTTTTCATTAGTTAAAAAAAACCAACGCCTCGCCCCGTCCTTTGTGACGTCATGTTTACCTCTCTTGTGTGTGATGCCGATCAACTCGCATATTAAAATTAATAGTATAATAAAATTATAAAGCTACGATAGAATGGAATTTATTTAAAGAAACATTATTTTTCGATCGTCAACTCGCCAGAATAATTGAATTTTGCGACGCACATGTTCCCCTTCCCCGTTTTTTTCCGTTCAAATAGGGTTTGAGCTACACTCGGCGTACTATTACTACTATTAATGTGATAATCAAATGCCTTTGACTAGCAGGAAAACTGTCACTAAAAGACCGAACTCGAATTTGTGGGCCGATTAATCGCCCGGTATCTTTGCTACGTCTTTCAAATACCTCTCGTAATATAGGTACATGTACATCACTAAGCGGCGTGCGCCGATAAGTTTTTGAATGCCTGAACTGAAACAGACTATAAACCGGTGATCAGAAAATGCGGATAGGTCACGGGGTCATATGCTCTTATAGCTTTCTTTGTCTTTATAAGAAACAGACTATAATTAATATAAATAGAAACAGCCTCGGCCTTGACCGTTGTTGACATCTAACGCGCACTGTGTTAGTGTTAGTCTAGTACAGTCACCGCGATAAAGCGAGAGGGAGAGGCGTTACCGCTTGTGTTGTTTTTTTTCACTACGTTATCGCTAGGTTTGTTCTTGTTTTTTTTTGGGTTAGGCGGTCCTACGGTCATTAATAAAGATGACCGGCCGCTTAGTGATGTACATGTACCTATATTACGAGAGGTATTTAAAAGACGTAGCAAAGATATCGGGCGATTAATCGGCTGGATCTTGGTATCGCTTTAACTCACCGCGACAAAGCGAGAGGGAGAGGCGAGGCGCGTTGCCGCTTGTCTTGTTTTTTTCACTAGTTTTTTTCCCTGCGTTAACGCTAGTTTTTGTTAGTTTGTTCTTTTCTTTTGGGTTTCACGGTCCTACGGTCCCGAATAAAGATGACCGGTCCTGGTCTGAGGACCGGTTAACCGAAAGACCGGTTAACCGTTAACAACCCTAGTACTAATAATAGTTTTCTTTATCAAAATATCGTTCTTTTTATATTCCTGACCTAGTACTTTATGGTGATATTAGTATTTGGTAAACCTATGACAATGTCAAATGTTTGTGTGTAACATAATTTTTCCCTTCCCTACTGCGTCTGGGGCATCTAAGATGAGCGAACAGATCTCTCTTTTGCAATAATAAAATTCATCTCAAGCTGACTCACCTGTCTTGTGATGATGTGCACTTGTCTTGTTTTGACTCACCTGTCTTGTGATGACTCACTTATCTTGTAATGACTCACCTGTCCTGTGATGACTCACCTGTCTTGTGATGACTCACCTATCTTGTAATGACTCACCTGTCTCATAATGACTCACCTGTCTCATGATGACTCACCTGTCTTATAATGACTCACCTGTCTTGTAATGACTCACCTGTCTTGTAATGACTCACCTGTCTTATAATGACTCACCTGTCTTGTAATGACTCACCTGTCTTGTAATGACTCACCTGTCTTGTAATGACTCACTTGTCTTGTAACAACTCACCTGTCTTATAATGACTCACCTGTCTTATAATGACTCCCCTGTCTTGTAATGACTCACCTGTCTTGTAATGACTCACCTGTCTTATAATGACTCACCTGTCTTATAATGACTCACCTGTATTGTGTGACATACATGTTCTGTGATGACTCACCTCTGCATGTTGACTCAAAAACTTGTGATTACACACTCATTGTCCCGTTTTAAGCTAATAGCCCTCCGTCATGCTGACTGCATGCGTCATCTGTTATCATCAGGGCCACCTGGTTCAGTGACTACTACATCAAACCCTGGTGTAGACTGGGACCATTTGTTGTAGGCATGTTGGCCGGGATGTTTCTTGGACATGTTAAAAAGATCCAGTTAACAAGGGTGTGTCCAGGTTTCCCCCCATAGTGGCTCAGCATATTTCAAGCTTTCCCATCTTAACCCGCCTCCTCTCTTGAAACTGTTCTTATCTTTAAATTTTTTTTTTTTACAATATTAAACATCTTTTAAATAAAGTAAAGCAAGTAGGTTAATTATTCCAGTGGTTCTCAAATATTTCTGTTTTTTTTCTGATGGAAAAAAATCTTTAAAATAAAACTGAAGCTAACAAAATGATTTAGACAGGTTCATAAAAAAGTCTTCTAAAACAGTATAGCATTATTTTATTTTCATTATTTTAAGAATTGTAATTGTTTAAGTCTGTAGTGTGGCTTTGAATAAAACAAGTTAAATGTGACTAATAGAAGGGTGGTAAACAGGGAACAAGACAATCATGAGACCTTGTAAATTGTAAAGAAATCAGGTTAATTCTTACATATACCTTTCTTTTACTGAATTAGATTAATAGAAATAAAAAAAATAATTAAATTATCATTATGACTTTGTGCTAATCTCTATTGATTTATACACCTGAATCTGCTATATTTCCGTAACACTGAATCTATTCGAGTTTGTAGTGCTATTTCTATTTCTGCACTGTTGATCAACACCAAGTTGTAGGCAACATCAGCTGAATCAAACTAAATGCATCTCTTGTTTATTATTTCACTAACTATAAAGAGTTTATTCTGTCATTTCGCCCATGGCTGTGGCACACTACGTGACAGCCCTTTGGTATTGTAGATACACTTTGTAAATTTGAAGTAAAACACTACTCCATGCTCTGGTTTCATGTTTACATTGACCATTGACAGGGGTTTACTAAATCTCTTTGTCAGTAGACCTGCCAGGCTAGTTTATAAAAAGGGGCACTTCACACAGAAAAAAAGATTGCCCACCACTGTTCCACATCATTTACCCCGTGCTATTTTTCCTAAATAATTAACCCTGTTGTTGTGTTACTTTTCATTTTAATAACAATCCTTTTATTTTTTTCTTTAATCCAAGCAGTTTTCATCCTCTGATATGTGAGAAATACCTCTAACCAATAACTTAAGTTCTTAGATTACCATTGAACATTCAATCACCAGTAGTTTGTGTTAGAACATAAATCTGAGCCACATCATCAGCATTTTATAAAAAAAACAACAACACTCTTTGATCAGATTTCATTAAATATAGTTTAAATCAAATTTAAAAGTGTTCTCAAATGAATCATTACACAGCCACATGAAACAACACAAGATTCAATCTCACAGCCACATGAAACAACACAAGATTCAATCTCACAGCCACATGAAACAACACAAGATTAAATCTCTAAGTTGGTTTTGTTACTCAGATCAAAATTTTGTCGACCTGTTTAAAGGAATATTTGATGCACATTGGATGAAAACTGCTACTTTGTACTTTTCACCCTCTTTGTGCTTCTAGCTCACAGTTTCACCCCAGTGCCGTAATCAAGTGTGTTCATTTCTTTTTCATTGCTGGCTAACTCACATGTTCTGAATTAATTAATCCTCTGGGATTATTAGATTTATAAACTTTTAATATATATATATATATNTGTGTGTAACTTAGGTATATCTATAAAAACACATTTATCATGAGCTTATCCAAGACTAAGTTTACAACTATTTTAGTATATAAGATAAGACTGTAGTTAACTTATAAAACTAAATATTAAATTTTTCTTCTTTAACTTTAATCATTTTGATTGTAATTGTAAATATTTCCCTGGAATTGTTACAGAAATCAACAAATGTTACAATATCCCAATTATATCAATACATTATTTCTGACAATAATTAAAGATTTATTGATGCTGTCAAATTAAATGACAAATATCCACATAATCAATAAACGTTATTAAAGACCAAGTACGGAGTTCACCTACCACCAGCGCTCCCTTTCCTTATTACTATCTTTGTGCGACTAAACAATCTTTAATCTCCTGACAGTATGTGGCAGTCATAGGTTGGCTGGTAGCTGCAGCCACAGGCCTGGCTATTGTGTATGGTATCCATGGGGAAATCAGTGGGGAGAGCCCTATAGGTGTCGGTCTGGCGGCATTCTACAACGCCGTGTCCAGATCTGCGTGGGCCGCCTGTGTGTGCTGGGTCATCATTGCCTGTGTGTCTGGCTATGGGGGTAAGTGATGGGTCATCATCGCCTGTCTGTCTGGTTATGGGGGTAAGTGCTGGGTCATCATCGCCTGTGTGTCTGGCTATGGGGGTAAGTGCTGGGTCATCATCGCCTGTGTGTCTGGCTATGGGGCTAAGTGATGGGTCATCATCGCCTGTGTGTCTGGCTATGGGGGTAAGTGATGGGTCATCATTGACCTGTGTGTCTGGCTATGGGGGTAAGTGATGGGTCATCATTGCCTGTGTGTTTGGCTATGGGGATAAGTGATGGGTCATCATTGACCTGTGTGTCTGGCTATGGGGGTAAGTGCTGGGTCATCATTGACCTGTGTGTCTGGCTATGGGGGTAAGTGCTGGGTCATCATCGCCTGTGTGTCTGGCTATGGGGGTAAGTGATGGGTCATCATTGACCTGTGTGTCTGGCTATGGGGGTAAGTGATGGGTCATCATTGCCTGTGTGTCTGGCTACGGGGGTAAGTGCTGGGTCATCATTGACCTGTGTGTCTGGCTATGGGGGTAAGTGATTGGTCATCATTGACCTGTGTGTCTGGCTATGGGGGTAAGTGATGGGTCATCATCGCCTGTGTGTCTGGCTATGGGGGTAAGTGATGGGTCATCATTGACCTGTGTGTCTGGCTATGGGGGTAAGTGGTGGGTCATCATCGCCTGTGTGTCTGGCTATGGGGGTAAGTGCTGGGTCATCATCGCCTGTGTGTCTGGCTATGGGGTTAAGTGATGGGTCATCATTGACCTGTGTGTCTGGCTATGGGGGTAAGTGATGGGTCATCATTGACCTGTGTGTCTGGCTATGGGGGTAAGTGCTGGGTCATCATTGACCTGTTTGTCTGGCTATGGGGGTAAGTGATGGGTCATCATTGACCTGTGTGTCTGGCTATGGGGCTAAGTGCTGGGTCATCATCGCCTGTGTGTCTGGCTATGGGGGTAAGTGCTGGGTCATCATTGACCTGGGTGCCTGGCAAAGGGGGTAAGTGATGGGTCATCATTGACCTGTGTGTCTGGCTATGGGGGTAAGTGATGGGTCATCATTGACCTGTGTGTCTGGCTATGGGGGTAAGTGATGGGTCATCATCGCCTGTGTGTCTGGCTATGGGTGTAAGTGATGGGTCATCATTGACCTGTGTGTCTGGCTATGGGGGTAAGTGATGGGTCATCATTGACCTGTGTGTCTGGCTATGGGGGTAAGTGATGGGTCATCATTGACCTGTTTGTCTGGCTATGGGGCTAAGTGCTGGGTCATCATCGCCTGTGTGTCTGGCTATGGGGGTAAGTGCTGGGTCATCATTGACCTCGGTGCCTGGCAAAGGGGGTAAGTGATGGGTCATCATTGACCTGTGTGTCTGGCTATGGGGGTAAGTGATGGGTCATCATTGACCTGTGTGTCTGGCTATGGGGCTAAGTGCTGGGTCATCATTGACCTGTGTGTCTGGCTATGGGGATAAGTGATGGGTCATCATCGCCTGTGTGTCTGGCTATGGGGGTAAGTGATGGGTCATCATTGACCTGTGTGTCTGGCTATGGGGGTAAGTGATGGGTCATCATTGACCTGTGTGTCTGGCTATGGGGGTGTCATATTGACCAGTGTGTCTGGTTATGGGGGTAAGTGCTGACATGTTTGTTGTTATTGCATTGTTTTAGCATGTGTACAGAGTAACTGAGGGATTTGGTGTGCTTGTTTTGTGAGCTGACCTCAGGGTGGCTATTGTAAAGAGATTAAGGACTGATATGTTATGAAGTGGAGGTTTATGATTAAGTCATCTAGTGATGACTATGCCTAGAAAATGTCATATGACACAATACATTATTATGACAATGATTTTGTCCAGTTTTCCTTCTAAAGTTAGTCGGTGTGCAAGTTAAAAAATCTTGTGTGAAAAGTTGCACAGCATGATTTTTTACACTTTTTTACAAACTTTTTCTGCTAGGTAGATCTAAACTGCTGCACAGCATCTGAAAGATATTTGCGCAGCCCCACTGCTGCGCAGCTTATCAAAGTTTTGTCTTTATTAGTATTACAGCACCTATTAAAAACCTCCTGTTATAGAACACAAGACTTTATCACGCCAATGAATGAGTCCATGTACTAAGGTATTGTCTCTGTTTCAGGGCCGGTCAACACTCTCCTGTCTTGGTCTCCTTTCGTCACATTGGGTCGACTGACCTACATGGCCTACCTGATCCACCCCTGTCTTATATACATCTATTACCAGAACCAGGAACAGCTCTATTACCTGTCAGACAGTAGTGTTGTAAGTGTACTGGTCAATATGTTCAGATAAGATTGTAAGTGTACTGGTCAATATGGTCAGATAAGATTGTAAGTGTAATGGTCAATATGGTCAGATAACATTGTAAGTGTACTGGTCAATATGTTCAGATAAGATTGTAAGTGTACTGGTCAATATGGTCAGATAAGATTGTAAGTGTACTGGGCAACATGGTCAGATAAGATTGTAAGTGTACTGGTCAACATGGTCAGATAACATTGTTAGTGTACTGGTCAATATGGTCAGATAACATTGTAAGTGTTCTGGTCAACAGGGTCAGATAAGATTGTAAGTGTACTGGTCAACATGGTCAGATAACATTGTTAGTGTACTGGTCAACATGGTCAGATAACATTGTAAGTGTACTGGTCAACATAGATTTGTAGAAGCTTGTATTTGTATTTAAAATTATTGGCACATGTGCTGCTGCATACAATTTTAGTATTTATTTTTAAATATTGAAGGAAAAATACATGAATATAAAGAAACTTAATATTGTGTAACTTGATTGTACTTCCTAAAAGGGAGGCTGTACATTTTTGATAGTAATTACAAGTGCAGTCTTTCTTTTTTGATTACAAAGAAATTGAAACAGTGAAAGAATTTATCATTAAACCATTTAATCTATTGACTAAGAAAAAATTTCACTTAAAAAAATAATTTTTATTTTGTACGGAGGCATAACTGATAGAATTGTAGTTTATAGTATTGATGTTTAGGTTATGAAGTTGTTAAATCCTGCCCCGTATTTCAGGTGGTAACATTCTGTGGTCTGTTGCTGTGTACTTACCTTATAGCCTTTGTCCTGATGTTAGCTTTTGAGTCACCAATGATTGGACTAGAGAAAACTTTCCTACACAAGAAACGCAAGGAATAGGCAGGTGATTAAACAGGATAGTTAAGACACCACTACAATACATTACTATACACATTACTATTATAAATACATGTTTGGTACATTAAATTAAAAATCATTTTAAAAAACTAGGGGTGTACCAGATTCAAATTTTTGAAAATTCGTCCAGATTTATGAAGTGAAATCTGGCTGGAGGCAGGCCTGAGACGGATTTGTAAAAATGTCCGGATTCCGGATTTGCCGGAGCTATTCTAGATATATTCATATTTTATGGTTCTACTGGCCAGCTGGATTGGGTCGAATTTATGAAGTGAAATTCTGCCTGAGCCAAAGTCTGATTTGTAAAAATGACCGGATGCCAGATTTGCCGGAGCCAAAATCCAGTACACCCCTAGAAAAAACAAATTAATGTCAGACTTGAGATTATCTAAGACTATTCCAGCTGCTGTGGCACATTTGGCCCAGGGGGCTAAAGAGTTAATTTAAAAAAAAAAAAAAGGTTTGTGTGTTAATATCTGCCCCAAAATATTCTGTGTCATGTATGTACCAACCCAACAACAAGTGAGCTTAGGCATACAATAATTGATTGTATTCTAACAGAATGACTCGGACCAAACATTCCAGTACTGAAACACAACTCCTGTCTACAGGTCAAGGCAACAATGTGGTGCAGCGTTAAGATCACAGGTACATGACCTAAATACTCATCGTCTCAGAAGTACAAGTGCCAATGTTTACACAGAGGAACTGTCAACTTTTGCTATTTTTAATTTAGTCACTTTTTTTAAATTACCAATATTTGAATATAAATGCAATTTTTTGTAACAAATTTTTCTAAACTGATGGTCAGGAAATATAGACCTGAGTAACAAAATTTTGCCTATGGCTAAATACTATTACTATACTTCCACTATTGTACCATACATCCAATGTTGTACCATATATTCACTGTTGTACCATACACTCTGTTCTTGGATTGAAAATTCCTCCTCTTAAAATACCCCTTAATATGCTACACACTGTTTATTTAATGTTGTGACAAATTGTTTACAGTGTGAATTTCTATTGTTGATTTTTATGCAATAAATGTTTGACATCAGTCCATCAATAATCTTCTGCATAGAAGATCGGTCTGTCTTGTATAAGATAAGATAGCTAAAACTAAACTGTTTAATTTCAAAGAGATTTTTATAAATAATTTACCCCATGTCAGAAAGTGATTTAATCTTTGTAAAGATCATGTGGGATTCCATGTACTCAGCAATAAATCCATTTTTAAATGTTTCAATATTTTGTACCAGTTAATTACAAGATGTCAAATACTTTAGGGGAAAATGAGTTCATTACTGCTTCCAGATTTTACAAATATTGAATTTTAAGTTTTGATGGCATGTACATTTTTTCATTTGTCATTGTCAGGGATTAAATTTTTTACAATGCAATATAAGTGAATGCTCTGTTTATGACCCATGGTTTGGGTATTTTAAGGTAGCTGCTACGTAATCATTTACTGGTACAATTGTCGAGTGAATTGATAGAGTTGTAAATATGGGTTAAAATGTTGATGAATACTTGGAGGAGTTTTTGGAACACCTTTTTTTGGTTTGATTCTGTGAGTGTTACCTAACAGCAATGTTCCTTTTAAGCTGTACAACTTAAGACATCTGACCCATGCAGTGCAGCAGTTTACATTTACAGCACAGTTAATTTTGATAATATCTGTGGGCTGGGTTGTAAAATTATGCACAAAAAATTGTTGTTATGCAACTTTACACACAATTTCTTTATAACTTTGCACACAGGCCAACGAAACTTAGAGGGAACTTTGCCAAACAGTGATGCCCATCTCTTTATAACAAACTGGTGTGGCGATTTTTATAGCATGTTCTAGAAACTAGGAATGTACTGATTTTTTTTTAGTATATTCTTGAAACTAGAACTGTACAGGCACCTAACTTCTACCTCATACCCTAGAACTAGAATGGTACTGGTGCCTAACTTTCACCTCACGCCCTAAAACTAGAACTGTACTGGTGCCTAACTTCTACCTCATACCCTAGAACTAGAACGGTACTGGTGCCTAACTTCCACCTCACGCCCTAAAACTAGAACTGTACTGGCGCCTAACTTCTACCTCATACCCTAGAACTAGAATGGTACTGGTGCCTAACTTCCACCTCACGCCCTAAAACTAGAACTGTACTGGCGCCTAACTTCTACCTCATACCCTAGAACTAGAACGGTACTGGTGCCTAACTTTCACCTCATGCCCTAAAACTAGAAGCATACTTGTGTCCTAACTTATGTCCCAGCACCAGATTTCACTATGCTGCACAGATGATTTGCTATGTTGAAAATGCCATCAAAGATTTTATTGTTATTACAAATCATATTCTACAAATAGACCAAAGATTTACTACACTAGGTAGTCAAAAACCATTTCTTGACAACTGATATGTTAAGCTTTTGTTATGATATACCTCATTTACACATTTTTAACTCTTTGACCAAGGTCTTTATAAATATGACAAAAATTCAAATAGTGATATCAGTTTTATTAATTAAATATTTATCAGGGGGTATCTTCTGTTCATACCTGAATATTTTTATTTATTTATAGAAGATATTTTAAAATTTTGTTTGCTATTACTAATACTTGTACTAATGACAGCATTAATGCCAAAACAAATTATACATATTTAGCCTTAAAATTAAAGCATTACATATTTATAAACATTTTATCAATCATTTGTCTCAGTTTATTTTTAATTAGTCTCAGAATGTACAAAGTTTTCACAAATTGTGCCCCCCCCCAAATATTTAAATTGCTGACTGATAATTTTTTTAGGGGGCCATTGCCATCTCATGACATTTGGCACACTTGTGATAAATCAAGTCCCAGGATATTATTTTTATTTTAGAAATTAACTATCAATGGATTCAGATTTTAAAAAAAATTATTCTTGCTATGGAACATTCCAAGCCTCTAAAGATCTAGAGGTGTTTGTCCCTATTAATTGTTTATATTGGGCAGTACATTCCATTGCTGGCCAGCTTTGATGTACTATGTAGTAATGACCGATAACTCTAGATGACAAGGGAGGTCATAACCATGATGCATTGTCCCATATTTATAATTTTTAAAAGTGTTGTTTGTCTATTCATGTTACATTTTCTGTAAGTAATCAAACTTTGTGAATGATTAGCATCAAAAGTTGTGTTTAATGTTGTATCCATAACTTGTCATAATTAACATCACTGTACCTTACATATATTATTTATGTTTACAGCAAAAAAACTGGAAACATTTTTTATTTCTGAAAGGTAAATAAATTTGTTATATATGAAAAAGAACCATTGTCTTCCAGTATATAACAGTTAGGAAATGTTTGTTTAAAAGTATCTGTATATAATCAAAGACCCAGTTTGATTGCTTCCTTACAGGTATGCCACCAATAGACATAATCAATACCCACATCTTCAAACATACAATATAAAATCACAATCCTAACATCTTCAAATGTGCTTATCCCCTCTAAAAAGTCCAAAACAAAAACCAGGAAAAAAAACAATACTTAATATCTAGATCAGACTGTACGAGTTAAATATTCACCCAACTTATTTTGCAATAAAAATAAAAAGTTTGATCCTTACTTCATGTCAAAGGGAAGATGATAACAGAATGTGATGGATCACTAAGTGTTTTAACATGTCTGGTGAAAAGATTGTTCATAGCTATTAAAACACAATCACAATCTCAAATTGTTTCTTACTAAACAACTAGTGTATTATCTGTAAAAAATGAAGAAAGTTTTCAAATAAATATATTTCAGCTGAAATCTATTAATTTTGAAAAAATACGCACCAGAGTAAGAAATAATTTAATACAAACTTTCATTTATTTGACTTCTTGAACAATTTTATGCAGCCTTTTTTTAAATTTTTTTTTTAGCGGTGTACAGCTTTCTAAAAGTCATAACGTTAGGAACGGATGGACATACATAGCAAATTATGTATATTGATGATCCAATACAAATCTGTGACTTAAACTCCCTGGTTGTGTGTTATAGTTACAGTATAAAAGTTGTTGAGCCTTCTCGTCCATGAGGGACATCTACCGATCATCGCCGGCGTCTGCACTTCCTCCTAGGACATAGGCCACCTACAAGAGCTCTCCAGGCATCTCTATCCTGGGCCATTTTCTCCAGGATCTTCCATTCATGGCCAATCCTCTTGATGTCTGCCTCCAATTCTCGGCGCCAGGTGTTTCTTGGGCGGCCTCTTTTCCGTTTACCCTGTGGGTTCCATTTCAGGGCTTGCCTTGTTGTATTAGAAGCAGGTTTCCTTAGTGTATGACCGATCCACCTCCACCGCTTTTGAAGAATCTCTTCCTCAATGGGCTTCTGTTTAGTCCGCTGCCACAGTTCCTGGTTGCTGATTTTGTCCGGCCAGTGAATTCTGAGAATCCTTCTTAGACAATTGTTAATGAAGGTCTGGATTCTGGTCAGGTTTACAGCCGTTGTTCTCCTTGTCTCAGCTCCATATAGCAGCACTGGTTTCACCATAGCGTTAAAAATCCTTACTTTTAACTTGCTGCCTAAGTTGTTGGCGACCCAAACATTCTTGAGTTGCTGGAAGGCTGCTCTTGCTTTTCCGATCCTTATTTTGACGTCGGCATCTGTACCACCTTGTTTATCCACCATGCTGCCAAGGTAAACAAAACTCTCCACCTCCTGAAGGGCTTCTCCTTCAAGCATGATGGGTGATGTACTGGTGGCATTAACCTTGAGGATTTTACTCTTCCCTTTGTGTATGTTGAGACCTATGCTAGCAGAAGTGGCTGCGACAATGTCAACTGATATGTTAAG
>MUZC01000549.1:0-20059 GCA_002072015.1 Radix auricularia | reverse complement strand
AGAATGATACGCAGTGTCGCTATTTGGTCAGTGCAGGATCTGTTGGTGCGAAAACCAGCTTGTTGGTCCCGCAGTAGAGGGTCTACCGCGTTTTTCATCCTGTTAAGCAATACACGGTTGAAAACTTTTCCTGGGATGGACAGTAGAGTAATCCCTCTGTAGTTCGAGCAGGAGCTTAAATCTCCCTTCTTTGGGATCTTGATAAGGTATCCCTCTTTCCAATCAGAAGGCACTTGTTCCTCTTCCCATATCTTCATAAACAAAGGGTGTAGCATTTCCACACTGGTTTCCAAGTCCGCCTTCAGTGCCTCTGCTGGGATGCCATCAGGTCCTGCAGCCTTTCCATTTCTGAGTTGTTTAATGGCCCTGCTAATCTCTTCTTTTGTGGGACTATTACAGTCAATTTGTAGGTCATTATCAGCTGGTTGGATATCTGGTGGATTCCTTGGTTCTGGTCTGTTTAAGAGCTCTTCAAAATGCTCCTTCCATCTACCTCTCTGCTGCACATCACTTGCAATGTTGTTTCCCATTTTATCCTTCACTGGTCTCTCAATCTTGCTAAATTTCCCAGATAGCATCTTAATTGTATCAAACAGTTCTCTCATGTTCCCCTGGTAAGCTGCGTCTTCTGCTTCTTTAGCAAGTTTGTCCACAAATTCTTTCTTGTCCCTCTTGATGCTTTTCTTAACTTCCTTATTTGCATCTGCATACTCTTTCTGGGATTTGTATTTCTGGGCTCGTGTCCGGCTGTTGTTTATTTCTGTTTTCTTTCTTTTCCTTTGTTCTATTTTATTCAGTGTACCTGCTGTTATCCATTCTTTATGTGCCTGTTTCTTCTTTCCTAGTACTTCTTGGCATGTTGACTGAACTGTTTCCTTCACGCTTTGCCACTTTCCTTCAGTGGACTCGTCTTCAAGTAGTTGGCGTAGGGCTTGGAACCTATTGGACAGTGAGAGCTTGAATTCCTCCTTTTTTGCTTGGTCCTTCAGGAGGGAGGTATTATACCGAGACCTACATGCTGGTTGTTCGGTATAGTGTCTCTTTAGCTTCAATTTTATCCTGGCCACAAGGAGATGGTGGTCTGAGGCAACATCAGCTCCCCTCTTTACACGAACGTCTTGGAGAGATCGCCTGAATTTTTTACTGATGCATACATGGTCTATTTGGTTAATCGTTCTCATGTCCGGTGAGACCCATGTAGCTTTATGTATTCTCTTGTGCTGGAAAATACTCCCTCCTATTACTAGGTCTGCTGTGGCACATAGGTCTGCAAACCTCTCACCGTTGTCGTTCATCTCGCCTATCCCTTGTTGTCCCATAACCTCTTCATACCCTGTGTTGTTATTGCCGATCTTTGCATTGAAGTCTCCCACGAGGATGACGATGTTCCTCCGTGGGCGACCCTGGACTATGGTTATCACTCTATTGTAGAATTCTTCTTTGTCTCTTTCGTCGCTTTCGTTAGTTGGTGCATAGCATTGGATGACATCTAGGTTGATGCTACGCTTCTTTGTCCGAAAGGTTGCTAAAAGAATTCTAGGTCCATGGGCCTCCCATCCAATGAGTACTCCTTGTGCTGCCCTTGATAGCATCATGGCAACACCCAGGGTATGGGGGGCATCCTCTTCTTCGTGTCCCGAATATATCACCATCTCTCCCGAGATTAATCTCTTCTGCCCCAGTCCAGTCCATCTTACTTCACTAATTCCTAGAATGGTGAGCTTATAGTTCTTCATCTCCGCGGCTATCTGTGCAGCCTTTCCCGCTACGTACATCGTGCGGACATTCCACGCTCCGATGGTGGTGGTGTTCCTGGTAGAGATGATGGTTGTCGGTCTAACAGCTTCCAGATTTTGGCTTTCACTATTAGGCGTCATATTTCCCTCCTCAGAGGATCCATCTTCTCCCAGGACTGAAATGGCTTTTGTTGCTCTTTTCGGTGTTTTTGTAACTTTGATTTTTTACACGGCAGGGTTGTTGGCCTTGCGCGCAACCACTTGGGGGGTTGCCCCTCACAGCTCAATGGGTAGCTGCCTTTGTTCGGGTTGGGTCCCTAGCCTTTGTGGATCCCTCCACTTCCTACAAGGCAGTAGGGCTGATTTTGGTCCACCCCGGGTATTTTATTTCCCCGGTACCCTCCATATCTGGTGGGCTTTCCCCTATCCGCCGGCTGGGGAGGCGCTCGATAGAAGATCAGCAACTCCCACGAGACAGTATAAAAGTAAGAGTCTAGAAATCTAGCACTGTTTTTTTTTCAACATCTTTCCTTTTTTGTTAGATTGTGTTTTCAAATGTAAAAAATCTGTCTTTATTTTGACATTTTACGTGCCCGTGTAAGTGTAATGATTTTCAACCACAAATTCTTTGATATCAAATTAAACTGGTTGGGATTTTATAGGGGTTTACACTTGAACGCTGGTGCCTTGAAAGGATGGATCTTTGTAGGAGTGGATCTTTGGAGGAGTGGATCTTTGGAGAAGTGGATATTTGGAGGACTAGTTCAAGTTAGGACTGGATTATTCAGGGTTAGGTCCCCTTAAGGACAGTGATCAGCGAGGATTAACTACTTCAGTGACGACATTTTGACTGAGGAGACAGATACCAACGTACTTTTTTCAATACCTTCACTACTGTAACATTTAAATGATTCAGGAAATAGTGTAGAAAAGAAAACATAATTTGAATACAAAAATAAAATACAAACATGGGTTAAAAACGTAACGTCCACAGCGGTTCAAAATCTGCTGACATTCAAACCCCACATTCTTGGATGATTTCTTCTCATTCTTATCAAAAGAATCATAAAAACATCCCAAACTCAAAGCCGTTTTCATCATGTTTTCCAAATGTAAGGTTTGTGCAGCAGCTGCATATACGACCTTAATAACACAGGTGCTTCTGTTGGTCATTTCTGTTATATTGTAATACTTCAATACTTTCATCATTTGACCTCCTAAATCGAAAGAGTTCGTAAGGGGATACTGGCCACTTCCAGACCGATTGGTCGCATTCAAAAGAATTTTCAGATGATAACGTAACATATATGTGATCGAGGACAGCTGACGAATTTGCTCGACGGCATCTTTGATTGACGCATGATGAACGTCATACACCAGAAATCTGGCCACATCAATCATAAAGACGTGTATCAAGACGTCTATCAAACACTACCAAGGGAGGCCACCATTCGTCCAACACATCAAACCCGAAATTTACTTTTAAGAAACAGATAACAAAATATGACATCCTGTTAAGGTCATCAAAATCCATAAAAATGTCACCCACGGACATGGCTACGTCATAGATGTACAATCTCCTACAGACACCGTCAGGGCGGTTCTCAAACCAGTTCTAGCTATTACACGTAACACAAGAAGCCTCCTGAACGCCACACTGAGATGTGGGCCAAGCATTCAAGGAACTGTCAGAAGGCTGGACAAGTTTGAACACATTGGGTGTTAAATTGAACATTGTCTTAAAACACATTGGGCACTTACTATTGTCTTCATTAAAGTCTTTCAGAATGAATTCTCCATTACATCCAAAACACTGAAACTCTTGAATCTTTGGATGCATATTAACTGAGGCATTATCATTATCTACTTCCAGCCAGGATGTAACATTTTCTGATATTAAATATTGTGTATTTTCAGTTAAATGAAAGTTTTCAAATGTTTTTTCTTGATTACCGAGGTCTTGATATTTGATGAACTTGTCTTCAATTTGATTAAATGTATTTGAAATACCGTGTTTGCTTTTTTGTTTTGTCTTGAGGAGCTCATTTTCGATGTAGAAGTAAGTTGTAGCATGTTGCTATCATCCTTTGTGTTATTTGGTTTACCGCCGTCGTTAAGATTCATTGTAGTATTAGATTGATCGCTGCCGTTAAAATTCAATCTGTCATTAGCTTCATTGTTCTTTAATAGAACATTTGACGAGTTCAGCTGCTGTGTGATGTTCTTGTGGTTTACTGTCAGAGGACAAGAACAGTTTGTGTTGACTGTCAGAGGACAAGAACAGTTTGTGTTGACTGTCAGAGGACAAGAACAGTTTGTGTTGACTGTCGGAGGACAAGAACAGTTTGTTTTGAGTGAACAACTTTCACTGCACACCTTCTTCATTTCATACGTGCCATTTGTTGTACTGCCAGTGGTAATTAACTGAGCTGAAATCATTAAATGGATTCCCAGTGGACAGAAAACAGAGTCCAGAATCAGAAGCAGACAGTTGATGGTCATCCTCAATGCAAACATTCTCTATTGAAAGTGTTGGGTTAATATCTAATTCAGCTATGGGTTCACTTAAGCACAATCAAAGCAGTTATTTCCTCGATGGTTTTGTCATACACCAACACTATTTTTCTTTTGTATTAGTGTCATTAAAAAAATCACAACCAAAATATTAAATAGTCAGTAAAATCTGTCGAATAAATAATGCCTATCTTGTTAAAATACCTTGACTTTGACGAAACAACGTGCAAGTAAAAACAACAACAACAACAACAACAACAACAACAACTGCATTCAACTTCACAGAACTGTTTCTAACTACATTCATCTACAGTAAAACACATTTAACCACACGATGTTTTCTTTATCATTTTACTTGGGACGTGGTGGTCGAGAGGTAGCGCTCTCGACTGTCATACCGATGGTCACGGGTTCGAATCCACACGAAGGTGAGGATTTGTTCTCGCGGCCTGAGGAGTCCCCGAGTCACCCAGCTCCGAATGGGTACCTAACTAGACAATAGTTAGGCGGCTGGGGTAATGCGTGGAACCCCTATAGCCGTGGCCTGTGACCGCTGCATCACTTGCCAACAGATCATCTCTCATGGTCTGTGGACGCAATTATCTTCTGCATAGAAGGAGCGTCTGTATATCTAAGATAAGATACTTTCGGTCTATTATTATTTATCTCGAGAAAAGATTATATTGTCTATTTTCAAACAGAACTATACATTTTAAAATCTAGAACGGTGTGTGTGCAAGTAATTAATTGTGAAACGCGGTGGGCCAACGCCCACACCTTGTACGACGTTTAAGTTCGCAATACATGTATATTATAATCATTACTGCTGATATAGGAGGGCTGGTACATAGACAATCAGGTAGTATGGAGGCTTGTCAGAGGACAGTGAATTGGGCAATTTTTAGAAGAGGATGGGAAATTATAATTATATTGTGTGTCAAAGGCGCAGCTTTTTTTTTTCTTCTGCGTTCTCAAAATCTTTTGAAGGAGGATTTAGACCACAAACCCTATATCTGTGACAAACTGCGCTGTGGCTGTCAATTGGTCCAGTCCACCATACAGTTTATCGTCGAGGGTAGCTTCCTGGGGCCAAATGGCGGTTCGTTATGGTGGTACATAGGGCAGTTTTGCAGCACATGTTCCGCATTTTCTGCAGCTGTCCCGCAGGGGCACATTTCGCTTTCTCCAATTCGAAGTTTGCTGAACATGTGCTGCCTAAGTTAAAGGCGCAGCTAAATGCTTAATATAAAAGCAACAACATCAAAATGAAAAAAAAACTCTTTCTTACCAACAAATATTCGCCACACATCGACAAATGCTCTGGGAGACGATCAATTTCATAAAATATTCTCATCACATTCACCAAAAGTCTTTTAAGTAAATTATTTTTTAAATATGTAAATTCACACTGGGGGCCGTCCAAAAATGACGTCACGCACCTAGGGTGGAGGGGTGTCCACACATTTGTGACGATGTTTGACAAGGGGGAAGGGTGGAGATTAAGAATTGTGAAGTCACGTCAAAATATGATAATTTAAATAAAAGTTCCACTTAAATATTCGATTTCTTACAATTTGTTTTCTGACGATTAACATGGTTTCAGGCGTGTTTCGATATTTTAGTGCAGCCTTACACTAAATACATAAAAAACGACCATAAAAATAATAAAACCTTGAAAACTTCAAATAATTTGTCTTCTTTTGTCTCGTTAGCCGAAACTAATCGTCCAATTGCTCTGTGTTTTTAAACCGAGTCTATGTATTTAGTATACACATTGTTACTTTATTGAACCATTCACACGACTGAAGATAACATATATGACACGGTAACAAGGTGACACCATCACAAAGGGTGACACCATCACAAGGGGTGACACCATCACTAGGGGTGACACCATCACAAGGGGTGACACCATCAAAACGTAAAATTCTGTATGTTCCAGTTATTCGTCACTGGCAGAACTAGATGATGTCTGTGGGTTAAGTCGTGAGGGGGTATCATCATGTCCTTATCTCGCTAGGTGACATTAACCCGAGTGACGCCCCTGGCACTGCCTAATTATTTGTGATGTTCTTGTTGTATTTCAAACAAATGTTATATAGCAACCTACATAGATTTACAAGTTAAGAATAAATGTAAAAAAACAAACATTGATCATTATATAAATTGTCACACATTTAAATATGTAATTTGAACTATTGTAATACTTCCTATAAACATTATTATAATTAAGACAATTTCTCTGTATGTTTAAATTGACCAAACCTTTGGCAGAAATATTAAGACCTCGGCATTGAAATGAAACAATACATTTAAGTATTTCGAAATGACTGACAGAACCTCCGCAGATCACCTCATCAAGTGGAACTTTTCCAAGTCGTTTTAGATTAATTACTTTTAGATTGTTGATATAACGACTTGTATGCATTACTTTATTTGTTTCCAGTCCGCTATAATTGGAGGGTTTTCTGTAAGTAGCATTTGTTGATTTGTATTCACTCAAAGTAAAAAGTAAAGTTTTTAAATTATAACTAATCTCATGATCAGTCAATCTCCAGTGGTCAGTGTAGGCGAGAAAAGTCATGGTGTACAAGGTCGTGTTGTCTTTAGTTGAGTGGACATCTACTGGAGGCCACCACTCATCAAGTAGGTCATGTTTTAAATGTTGTTTGAGCACACAGTGAACCAAACTGAGAATGGAGGTTGATTGTTGTAACTCTGATAAGAAAGGACTGACGGGAAACCCGATGTAATAATAATACAACATTTTACAAGTGTCGTCTCTGTTTACGTACCCGGCTTTAACATTACAAGTTATCTTACAGGTGTGAGAGTTATTTCCTGGACCAAGGTTACACGCTATCTCCTCCCATGGATCTGTAGAAGATTGAAAGTCCTTATTTTTTCACAATACTATCTTTTTAGGATAGAATTTAACAAAAATATCGCCTGGGGTTGAATGATGTCTCAAAAAAGACCTAAAATCACTTGGCATACACTGGGTGTAATTATCATGTAAAATTTTAAACAACGCGTGATATCTATTTAAAAATACGGCATATAGAATCTACATTCTTTCTCCAGTAACATGTGACGTACGATGCAAATGTAAACACTTTCTCTTTTTCTTTGACAATATCACGTAATGTTGCATTCTTGGTGAAATCAGACAAATACTTGTGATATATAAAGGGGTTATCATTCATCGATTTGCTTACAAAATTTGTTTTAATGAATATGATCTGATCAAGACTCACATATTCTTTCAACTTATTGATATGATATTTTGTTGAATAAGTTTGAGTGATGACAAGATTCCACTTCAATGGAACTGATTTAATATCCGCATTACATTGAAATACCTCCGTATTCATATACACAAGTCCTGTGCTGAGATCTGTGACAGGTACAAACACCAATGACCGGATGTAAGGGTCAAGTAAAGACACGTATTTTACATCACCATAATAATGTTGCAATGTATCTGAGTGAAATATGCTGTTCTTCAGATTTAAGTTAGTTTTGCCTCTACAACTAGCGATCACCAATGTATCTAAAGCCCTACTAGAACCTTCAATATCTAAATTCAACAAATGTCCAAATTTCTGTGACGCCTCTAGTAGAGTTGATAAACAAACTAATGGAAAATCTTCACAACAATTCCTGTACACAATACATTTTTGGTCACATGTGCATGGGAGAAACTGAACTTTTCCACATTTCCCACTACAAGACGCCGCCTCTGGAACATCACCAAGATCTGGCAAACCGAAGGATACTGGGTCTAAAGAAAAGTTTACAAAATTTGAAGCATTTATTTCTCCAACTGGAATGTTACATTTCCTCAAACTTGACCGATTGGACGATTTCCCCCAAAATCCATTATGTTCTTCCTCTGCCAAGTCAAACAGCACATTGATTAAAATGCCACCAAAAATGTGAACTACATCTCGCACACACTTTGACATATCGAGGCAAATAAAACATAATTAGACAAACTTATGCTAGATCCTTATGCATTCTTTGTCTTTGACTGAATGAAGGAATCCCATTGTTTCTATCTCTATCTTACTACACTTTAACATCCCCAAAACGCCGATTTTTGTTTTGTATGATTTTGCATGTAGTTCTTAACTGAATTTTCTAAGTAAATAAGTTTTAATAATTTTAGTTATATTATTAAAAAATAATTCTTTGTCAAAACTTTTAAATTAAAACTAGCAAAAGAAAAATACAGAACTATTCTGAAAATGAAAAACTATAAAAATAAAATATTATAATAATTAAAAAAATTGTTTTTTTTGTTTCGTATTTGTGTCAGCGTATCTGCGTGTCTTTTTAAAATATAATTAACAACTCAAATTTTTTTTTTTTTTATAATTTCAATCTTATTTCCTCCGTTGCTCATTTTCTGACCTTAATATTAATCACATCATGATCTGTTCACTAGCGTATTTTTTCCTAAATGGCAATAGCGTCACATTATCACAGCGCCAAGCAGTGTTGCGAAGTCTAAGTGCCAGATTTTCCCAGGCAGGAGTAAAAAAATCCCAAATTTGGCTAAAAATTCCCACATTCATTAAAAACTTGGGAAAAAACCTGAAAAGTGGGAACTTAAATTAAATGCTTTCGAATTCATTTAAATGACTTTGGACTTCCAAATTAAAAAAGAATAAGTATTTATGCATTTTTAAGGCAATTTTTAATTGAGCACTTTCAATTTTTATTTAATCTATACATTTTTATTTAACAACTTGGCTACAAAGCCAAAATACAGATTATACTTTTAAATTTTAACATTATGAAGTTTAAGAAAAAGTTATTTAGGTACTCTTGTAAAGTTAAATTTGTCTGTGATTAATAAAAAATTTTTTTAATGAATTTTTTGAAATTTAATAATAATAAATCAATCATACATGGTTACATAGATTGTTATATATTTACGTAGTATTAATGATTTGGTCCTTTATATGTAACAAACATTTTATGATGATTCGGGCTCTGACTAATTAATTATATTATTTAATAGTACTTTTAATACATTTACACAATCTCACTGTCAACTATCTGCAGTTTACTGTAAGTAACAATGTTGGGAAAAACCTAGCCAAAAGTCAGGAAAAACCTAGATCAAAAATAAAAAACCTAGACACGTTAAAAATAAACAAATATGACGTCAAAGAGCCTTCCACCAACACACACACACACAAATTTTTATTTGAAAATGAGCATGTTTCAAATTATTTTATTTTATTTTCATTCAAGAATGTATTTAATTAAAAAAAAAATTGACATTCTAAAAAATTCCCATATTTTAGGCAAAATCCGTATAAATTCCCTAATTCCCATTTTTTAAAATTTGGCTCAAATATTCCCACGATTCGGGAAATTTCCCTCGACTTCGCAACACTGGCGCCAAGTCTAAAGTCACATGACTTAAACACAAACATTAGGAAGGACACGTGACACGTATGTCGACAAGTAAACACGAAGACTGAGTAAAGCAATAATATTGCCAATATCGTTGGTAGTAGTTTCGGCTCCTATAATAAAGTCTGTTTTACTTGGTCATAGAAGAATGCAAGATTTACTTGGTCTAATAAAACTATGTATACACTTTAAGCAATAAATGTAGTATTTACTTTGAAAATATTGTCTCAATTATTTACTTAGTTAAATGCCACAAAAATAATAAAACTGAGTAAAATATTAACACTATGCATGGATAAACGTAGGACACCATATTCCTTTGTATACAAGGGGTGTCAAAATAAAAAAATCACAGTTCATATTTTGGGTTTCATTTATGGAGATAAAACATTTCAAGGTGGTTAAATATATAATTAACGTTTTCTAAATGTCTACAGGTACTTGAAAACTCTCGAGTTAAAGTTATTTTGTTCATACCTCGATAGGTTAACCTCATATGGCGATTGTGCTTGAAATTCCAAAAAGGAAATTAACTTTCGAGGTCTCCAATACTGCTACTGTACTTTGATTTACTTAAGATTGGAAAAAAAAATTATAACAAAACTTTTAAAGAGGAAATGAAACTATCAAATGACTTTTACAAATAAAGTAATTTATAGGCCGTACCAGGTACGTCACTAGGGTTGTCGCCAGTTGTGTAGCTAAGGGAGGGGAGGGGTTCCAAATTTAAAAGTACCCCCGGCCCCCACTTTAGAAAGGGGACCTTAAAGAAGTCTATGAACATATTTTTCCATTAAATATAATATATTACGCCATCGGCCCCCAAAGAAACCAAGACCTCCGGGCCCCCCAAAGAGGCCAAGGCCCCGGGGCCATCAAATCCCTAGCTACGCCACTTGTTGGCGTCATCCAGTGCTGTAAGGAAATGATGTCACGGTTTGCTATATAAACCTTATATAACACGTCATTTTTTAACTTAATATCTGTTACATATTAGTTGTAGCACATTGCTCGGTGCAAATTTTATGTTAAATACAAACTTTCATCTTTACTAATTTGTATAGCAAGTATGAGAGGTAGACTTTACTATTACACCTACCAACATAAGTCTCCCTGATGTAATTCGGATGTATCACAATTAGACGCGATTCTCAGGGTACATGGGCCATTGAAAGACATAAACAGAGTGGATTTAGTGTAGCTCTAAATAACTTCAGTTTAGTATGGCCCTAAAAACGTTCAGTTTAGTATGGCTCTAAATAACTTTCAGTTTAGTATTACTCTAAATAACTTTCAGTTTAGTATGGCTCTAAATAACTTTCAGTTTAGTATGGCTCTTCAAAATTCAGATTAGTATGGCTCTAAATAACTTTCAGTTTAGTATGGCTCTTAATAAATTCAGTTTAGTATGGCTCTAAATAACTTTTAGTTTAGTATGGCTCTAAATAACTTCAGTGTATTATGACTCTTAATAACTTTTAGTTTAGTATGGCTCTAAATAACTTTTAGTTTAGTATGGCTCTAAATAACTTTCAGTTTAGTATGGCTCTAAATAACTTTCAGTTTAATATGACTCTAAATAACTTTCAGTTTAGTGGCTCTAAATAACTTCAGTTTAATATGGCTCTAAATAGCTTTTAGTTTAGTATGGCTCTAAATAACTTCAGTGTATTATGGCTCTTAATAACTTTTAGTTTAGTATGGCTCTAAATAACTTTTAGTTTAGTATGGCTCTAAATAACTTTCAGTTTAGTATGGCTCTAAATAACTTTCAGTTTAATATGACTCTAAATAACTTTCAGTTTAGTATGGCTCTAAATAACTTTCAGTTTAGTATGGCTCTAAATAACTTTGAGTTTAGTGGCTCTAAATAACTTTTAGTTTAGTATGGCTCTAATTAACTTTCAGTCTAGTATGGCTCTAAATAACTTTCAGTTAAGTATGGCTCTAAAAAACTTTCAGTTTAGTATGGCTCTAAATCACTTTCAGTTTAGTATGGCTCTAAATCACTTTCAGTTTAGTATGGCTCTAAATAACTTTCAGTTTAGTATGGCTCTAAATAACTTCAGTGTATTATGGCTCTTAATAACTTTCAATTTAGTATGGCTCTAAATAACTTCAGTGTATTATGGCTCTTAATAACTTTCAATTTAGTATGGCTCTAAATAACTTCAGTATATTATGGCTCTTCATAACTTTCAATTTAGTATGGCTCTAAATAACTTCAGTGTATTATGGCTCTTAATAACTTTCAGTTTAGTATGGCTCTTAATAACTTTCAATTTAGTATGGCTCTAAATAACTTCAGTGTATTATGGCTCTTAATAACTTTCAATTTAGTATGGCTAACTTCAGTGTATTATGGCTCTTAATAACTTTCAATTTAGTATGGCTCTAAATAACTTCAGTATATTATGGCTCTTAATAACGTTCAATTTAGTATGGCTCTAAATAACTTCAGTGTATTATGGCTCTTAATAACTTTCAGTTTAGTATGGCTCTAAATAACTTCATTGTATTATGGCTCTTAATAACTTTAAATTTAGTATGGCTCTAAATAACTTCAGTGTATTATGGCTCTTAATAACTTTCAGTTTAGTATGGCTCTTAATAACTTTTAATTTTGTATGGCTCTAAATAACTTCAGTGTATTATGGCTCTTAATAACTTCAGTTTAGTATGGCTCTTAATAACTTTCAGTTTAGTATGGCTCTAAATAACTTCAGTGTATTATGGCTCTTAATAACTTTCAGTTTAGTATGGCTCTTAATAACTTTCAATTTAGTATGGCTCTAAATAACTTCAGTGTATTATGGCTCTTAATAACTTCAGTTTAATATGGCTCTAAATCACTTTCAGTTTAGTATGGCTCTAAATAACTTCAGTGTATTATGGCTCTTAATAACTTTCAGTTTAGTACGGCTCTAAATAACTTTCAGTTTAGTACGGCTCTAAATAACTTTCAGTTTAGTACGGCTCTAAATAACTTTTAGTTTAGTATGGCTCTTAATAAACTCAGTTTAGAATAGAGGGAGGGGAAACACAGATAGGTCACAGTAGAAATAGAGGGAGGGGAAACACAGAGAGGTCACAGTAGAAATAGAGGGAGGGGAAACACAGAGAGGTCACAGTAGAAATAGAGGGAGGGGAAACACAGAGGTCACAGTAGAAATAGAGGGAGAGGGAAACACAGAGAGGTCACAGTAGAAATAGAGGGAGGGGAAACACAGAGAGGTCACAGTAGAAATAGAGGGAGGGGAACACAGAGAGGTCACAGTAGAAATAGAGGGAGGGGAACACAGAGAGGCTACAGTATTTACATTATATAAGAAGTTTTTATTGACATTTGTTCAGATTCTTTTATTTCTGTGTCTGTATAATTGACTTTTGTACTCCAGACTTATCTTTCCTTCCCTACTTAATATACTTAAGATGTATATAAAATAATTGTTTGAATAGGACGAGTGATGTGAGGTAAGTAATTAGAAACAGAGCCATAATTGACAAACAGACCGACATGCAGATTTTTTAGCCATATATATTTGCATGTATTAAGTAAATAGAATTAACTGGGGACGAAGAATCTATTAAATCGAACTTAGTTTATAATCATGGTTGTGAAATCCTAGCAATTCTTTGAAATATATCTCTTATATAGATAGAGATCGAAGTCAAGTGGCATGCCACTTGGATAAAAAGATGGAACACGCACTATATAACCCATACCTTGCCTTCAAATACACAAGGTAAAATATATTCCAGTAAATATATTAATTTTATAGTTTTCTGAATTTGAAAAAATTAGGACCATGAAAGAAAAGTTATTATTTCATTGATATAAACAATTCTACACATAATATTTATTTTCATGCCATAAAAAGTTTATGTCATACAACTAAGTAAATCTATGTCACATAGACTCGTTGATTGAAATTTAAACGACTTTAATGAAGAAAATAAATGATAACATTGTTATTTTCTCTTTCAGCGTGCCACTTTAGATGTGTCAATTATATATCTTCATATTAAGGAGGTCGATAGTAGTGCTTTTGAATGCGGCGTTCATAGAAAATACAAGTTGATTGCACGTCATATCTGGAAATAGTAGTTTTTAATTTTGTGAATGTCATATTTTAGATGTAGAAATCTATGTGAGTTCTAACTTGGGGATCATATTTTTTTCCAATTAAATATGATGAACGTATTTTTTAATTATGTATTTTAGAATAATTTACGGAACTAACAGCTATTATTTCACNTATATATATATATATACAATTGACAGACAACACTATCAATAAGACAACTCTAACAAAGATATAAAATTAACAATCAGAAAATTCTAACAAACAGAGAGGTAAAGGTAACATTTTACTATTATATTCTTCTACATTAAGTGTTTCCTAGCGGTACCTTTTGCTATTCCGTGCTGGCGCTCCTGGCCCTAAACCGGCACCGCTCAACAGCGTTGCTAGTTAATTGAGGGGGACGAAACGGTCGCTTCGGAGTAACCCGACCCTCAACGGGTACTTTGGTTTTCATCATCGGCATTGCATCTAAATGCTTTGCCTAAGATCCGTACAGCGACTTTGTGACATAAAACCAAGAATCGATAAAGTACAGAGATAACCCTTATTACCTCAAACTTTTACAATAAGCAAAAACACTTGTCTTGTAATGAAGTCATTGAGAAAAGTATGTTGTTATTTTATTAAAGATAAAGTGTCTATCATGACAGAATTATATATTGATGTATATATTTAGAGACGGAACGAATACGTGTGTGTAGATAATGTAACTGACTAGAGGGTGGTGAGCAAAACGATCTCTAAAATATAGAGTACAGCTTAACATTAAATACATTAAAAACTCCACAATCTTATAGCTAGGGATGTGACGACGTTCGAATTCGAATCCGACGACATTCGAACTTCGACCGTTTTTGACAAAATTCGAATTAAACTAAATCTGTAGCCATCCTTGATGTGAGAAAGCCGGCACCATTACCCGTTAGCCAGAATCTATGTAAGTTGAAACTCTAACGTAATCCCCTGGTATTTGTGAACATATTTCACACCGATATTTAAATATTAATCTTTGTGCAATGTCATATTGAAATTGTAGAGACATGTTGACCCCGTTACGCCATGCGCGGCCGCGTGCGACATTGTATTTCTCCTTTCATAACTAAATATGATAACACGCGAACCATCAGATGAATGTACATTCTCTGTTGGGTTGAGCCGTTAGGCTCTTAAAACCCGGTTCAATTTTTCGCAGGCGAGCCTCAACATTCGGGCATCGCCGTAGAGGTAGTCCTCTGTAGGTATTGCAACTTCACCATCTAAAGCCCCGTCCAACTCGGGGCAACACTCTAGCACGTGGGCCACCGTCTCCTCCGGGCAGCCGCACAATCGACAGGCCAGTTCCCTTCTGTTGTCAAACTTGTATAGGTAGCTTCGTATGGGACAATGGTCCGTTCTCATTCTAGTTATGAGTGACTAACTACTACGATCAAGTTTCCACCAGGCATCGCTTTTGTTCGGTCGCGGCAGTTTCTGGTATACCTTTCTGGCCGTATTCCCATTTGCCCAGCCCTCAAGCCATTTCTCTCGGAAATGGTCTTTTAGCCACGACTTGACCCCCAGTTGGGTCAAGGGCTTGTCGGGTTGGGGCTGAGCTGCGCCTGCTCTGGCCAGTGCGTCGACCCTGTCTGATTGGGCCGTTCCGCAGTGTCCAGCCATGAACTGTAGGACTACTCTGCCGCCACGTGCCAGGATGTCACCTACTGTGTCCAGAATGGCACTTACTATCTTGACCTCGAGAGAGCTTCGACTCAAGGTTTCGAGCGAAAACCGAGAATCAGTGAAGACCACGACAGTCGGGAAATTCTTTCTCTTAGCTAGACGACGGCGCGTTTTCCGTCAAACCCCTGTGGATCGCGTCCAGTTCGGCTTCGTGACTACTGTTCGTAGATCCACACGGTCCCGACAGCTCAGCGCTGTCAGGTCCTGGTTGGGGGTATTGAATTAGCACACCGTATCCACTTTTGCCATCTCTTAAACGTGAGCCGTCCGTGAAGACTTTTACCACGCTGTCTCCATAGGCCTCGATTGTGGGCAGAGTCTCGTCTCGCAGGAGCTCGACGGGACTGGCCCGTGTCACCGCGGCATTTGCCAGTGTCAAACGTATTTCAGGCGGGCCAAGGCTTTCATGTGGTCCTCGAGCAGGGACCAGTTGCATGCGTTCCCTGTGCTTGGGTAGGGGGACTGATTCTTCAAGTTCGTGGACCGCGTCCATAAAGGAGGGTCTCTTCAGTCTTGTCCTCTTAACCCATCGGTCTTGAAGTTGGTAGCAGGGTTCGTCATGCTCCAACCTACTGTATCGCTCCACCGTAGTCATGATTGCCTTTTCCCGCTTTATTGCCAGGGGTTCTACGTTTGACATTATTTCTACCGCGGCGGTGGGTGTGGTACGTAACGCCCCGCATACGAACCGTAGAGCTTGGTTCTGTATTCGGTCCAGGCCCTCTAGAGCCGTACGGCTCGCAAAGGCCTGGACCGGGAGGCTGTAATCAATAGCACTTCTCACGCTACCAAGATAGAGAGCTCTTAGTAGTCTTGCGTCCGCTCCCCAACTCGTGCTAGCCAGTTTCTTCACCAGGGACAATTTAGCTGTGGTCTTGGCGCATAATTCACGCACATGGTTATGCATCTGGAGTTTCTGGTCCAGCTTTATACCCAAGTACGTTGGTGTCCGGTCCCAATTTAGCCTCTTCCCGCATATCTGAAGCACCACCTCATGCTTCAGAGCGTTCCGTCCATTAGTGAAAATGGAATGGACCGTTTTTTCCGTATTTACTTCTAGGTGCCATTGGCTGGCGTATTTTTCAATACGGTTCAGATCATGCTGCAGCCGGTTCTGCAGTGTTGCGACGTCCTTTCCCGAACTCCATATAACCAGATCGTCAGCAAACATGGCATTCTGTGACTCGAGTATGCCTTGTAGGTCGTGGAAGTAGGCTAGGAACAATGTACAGCTAAGCGCTGAGCCCTGTGGGAGCCCGTCTTCCAGTCGTGCCTCGCTGGATAGCGCTTCTCCAAGCCGTGTCTTGATCGTTCGGTCCGTGAGGAACGATTTTACCCAGCTGTACATTTTAGCAGTGACACCTAACTGCTGTAATTTGTATAGGAGCCCTCCACGCCACACCTTATCGTATGCTTGCGTTAGATCGAAGAACACCGCAACTGTGTGGTTCTTCATCTGGAGTTCGTTTGTCATGGTCTGAATTAAGCGTAGTGCTTGGTCCATCGGGTTGCGCCCCTTGCGGAACCCACCCTGTGCCATCAGATAGATGGATCGAATTGTATTAGTGCAACCAATAATATTATTAATGTTAATATAAATATTATTATATTTATTTCACTTACGAGATGATAATGAATTATCATTTCAGTATTATATTATAAAATGTATTAAATAACCATCAGGCAGATGGATGGAATTATATTGGTGTAACCAATAATATCATTGTATTTATTCCACCATCCACTTACACAATGGTAACGAAATATTATTTCCACTTCATGTTATATATATATATATATATATATACATATATATATATATATATATATATATATANTATATATATTTAATAACCATGTGTTTATGAGAATGTATTTTGATCACCTTTTGGCACCTGGCTCTGAAGGCTCGGCCGCCGAAAGGGTGGATCAAGACGGACGAGAATAGAGACTACCCTTATGTGTATTATTTCTATCTTAGTCTGGCTTCGAGGCACCCGCCTGTACTGCGAGATAACCCGAACTCCAGACAGCAACCGCCCTAACGAAGTGTCGACATACCTGGATCAGGAGCTGGACTCACCGCTATCCACGCGACTTGCATCCAACCCCCAACCCACATCTTTGGACCAGGAGCTGGACTCACCGCTATCCACGCGACTTGTATCCAACCCCTACCTCACCCCTGCACCGATCGACAGGACCAGAGGAAGACAACTCATCATTGTCAGCCTTACTCTAAACGTAACGCTGAAGCCAACCGCTCTGGTTGTTGCCTACACATTATAGTTGTAGAAGCCGGTTATTCACACTTCCGTGATCACCGAAGTCACCTGGAACCATAGGTGAAGCAGTCAACAAGAAGCCAACCGCACTGGTTGATGCCTACACATCACCTGTGTAGAAGCCGGTTATTCACACTTCCGTGATCACCGAAGTCACCTGGAACCATAGGTGAAGCAGCCCCTAGGACAGAATTGCAGAACCAACCGTTCAAGGAGCGGGGCAGTACTTCCTAAAAATTTAAGTATTAACTATATAACCATTATATTGATTGGCTTAAGCCTAGTGATGAATTTTGGCCATAACGGAACTTGTTTCCGCTTATTGTAATTATTGTATAATAAATTATTGTTACATTTTACCATCTTGTTTGTTGATCATCGTTTTGTGAGAGATCACTAAAGTATGCGCGTGTAGGCAGAGAGAGAATAAATTAAATATTATACCCCTAGACAACTTGTCAAACAATATTCGCATCTTTCTCGCCACACTGTAATGTGTAGTTCCGTTAGAATCTTCTAAGCAAATGCAGATTTGCAGCATTTCTGTTTACCAAAGTATACAAGCCTATAAATCTTTCATCAACATTTCTTAATTTTAAAACTGAACGTAAGGTGACATCTGATCAATTTTAGATATATTAATGGTTGAATCAATAAATAAAGAAAAGAAATGTGAAGACTTAACTTTATTATCAATTGCTGCTGATAATTCAGGTGCAAATTATTGAATTAAATCAATTTGCACATCATTGCTTAAATAAATTTAATTTTTCTTTTTAAACTTTACATGACTGACCAAAGTGGAATCATAGTTGGCTAATAAACTTAACATTTAACGAAAATGTCCAGTATTTCTACAACTACCATCAATAAAGCAAGATTGTTCTCTGTGTCCTCTGTTTTGCTAAAACAATGTCACGCCTATCATTCGTTTCAATACGTCTCTATTCTTTTCCACTTAGCGACGCTCCTGACTGGCCAAACCAGATATTGCAGTTTTGAAATACAATATTTAGCAAGCCAATATTGCCATACTGCAGTTTAGTGATTGATTAAAAGTTTCATGTTTAAAATCTTTTTTTCTGCTCTAGTTACACCTTTTTAATGTTCATTAATGCGTCTTAAGGGGGGGACCCATTTTAGACCCAACAGGGGCGCGGGGGGGGGGGCGACCCGCCCCCCTGCCCTACAGATAAATCCGCCACTGTTTAGTATGGCTCTTTGCCTAAATAACTTAATAAGTTTCCTTAAAGTAAAAAAAAAAGTGTTTGATTATTTATTATTAATTTTAAAAAAATTCCTTTATTTGCTCCATTGTTAGGAACATCAAAGTTGATGGAATGGTTGACCGTTTGGTTAGCATAATTTATAGTTTGATAAATGTATGTTACTTTTATTCGATTGAATTATCCAACGTGTTTCAATGTAAAATATTATTACGTTTAATCAATTGACTTGCATGGAGGTTTTTTTTTTTTTTTTAATGCATATGAACAAAATTATTTTTACTTAGTTACAAATAATCGTATTTATAATTTAAGTTCACATAGCTGTAGATTAAAAAAATATTTATTTTAATACATATAAATAAAGTCATTTCACCTGCTTTCATAAACAGTATCTTTCTTCACTTGGTTACACATTTAGTTCTCTTAACTATAAATCATATTCGTTGGTTTTGAAAACCGGTAACAACCTTTATTTTCGTGGGTAATTGCAAATACTTACCTGGCACAGGAGGCACCCTGATCAGGACGAAGGTGATTGACAGCAGACGGGTGAGTCATTAAAAGTTCAGATTTCATCTCGCTATATCCATTTAGAATAAAACGATCCACGGTAGATTACACTCTGTCTATATTGATCGAATATCAGACGTTACTCTTAGAATAATATTAAATCAACCTCGCTTTTAAATTTTAATTTAAACTTAAATTTTTAAAAAAGCTTGAATTTATCAACAACAATGGCCGCCATCACCACGCTTAACCTTAAAGTCCAGCCTTGGACTTTAAATAAACCGGGCACAATTTTAATTGATTGTTCTGGCCCTAAAGCCTATAATGTACCGATAGAGGTCATTATGAAAGAGCTAACTGCAAATTTTGGGGTTAAGTGGGACCACGTGGAGGCCCTTTATAACCTAGAGATGCCAAACAGATGGTATCTAACCCTAAAAGAGGAGGCAAAGGCGGAGCACCACGCCCGCCTACATTATGCCAACATAGGCAATTTAGAGACCATAGGATTCGTGGCTGTCCTCATACATGAGGACAAAGTGGACACG
>MUZC01000548.1:338855-380684 GCA_002072015.1 Radix auricularia | reverse complement strand
TATGTGACGTCATAGACCGGAAGTGACGTCGGAGGGGTTGCCCCGCTTTACGACCTGATCCGTGCATTCTATACTACTGTTTGATGTGTTCGCGGTAGTTATAATTGAGTGAGAAAAGAGTTTGATGTGTTCGCGGTAGTTATAATTGAGTGTGAAAAGAAAAAAAAATTTATGCCCTTGCTTGGTATGGAACCCGACACCGGTGACACCACGAACATGTGCTATCTCCACTCAGCCAGCGGAAATTCTCGAAAATGGGAAATTTAAAATATATAAACTATATTTTATATCATGCGAAGTGAATCAATTAAAGTTTTTCGATTATTAGGTACTATCATGTCTGAACGCGATAATTTGTATAGATAGTATTTATTAATTTATTATATTTTCAAGGGTTCGTGCAAACTTTTCTACACTTTTATTATAAAATATAAAAAGTTTGGGGGCCCCTAAACCGTCGGGGGCCCGTGGCTTTAGCCCGTTCAGCCCCCCCCCCTTAATCCGCCATAGGGCAGGACCTATGATAGAGGGGGGCCCACAGGGGCCGCATAGGATGGAGTGGCCCAGAGGCGTAACTACTTGGCATCAGGGCTAATCCTTCAATTTATTCAAATTGTTTTCTCGCCTTTTGGATTTCTTATATCCATAATTTCAAGGGCGCCAAAAATAAATTAGCCAAGGGCGCAGTGGCTTAAGACCGGCCCCGCTTTCACAGGCTAGAACCGAATAGGGACCCCGACTGCCGCTTATGTGACATGGCTGAGGTAACAGTGGCACTTCTGCTACCGATTGCTCTGCAGCGATTAGGGATGCGGACGGGTCAGACGGCAACAACACTGCGGAAGAATTCTTGCATAACGTGCATGGCGATGCTCTTATGTTGAGTGAGGCTCGCGGCAGGCATTTTAAGCCGGGCCATAAGGGGCCGTCCATGAAGTACGTCACGCTATCTTTGACCATTTTAACCGCTCCCCCCCCCAGTCACAAATCTTGGACCCCCTCCCCCCACCCAGAGTACGTCACACTTTCGAACAAAAATCATTTTTAATTTTAAAAAATAATTAAAATTTAATATAAAACACCGTGACGTCACACATGGCCGGATCCCCGTCCCCCGTCTGGAGCGTGACGTACTTTATGGACGGCCCCTAAGAGTCTAAGTGACTCGTTCTTCTCTTCCAATTTAGTCTGAAAAGGGAATCGTACATCTTTACTTTAAATTTAAAGAAAAAAATCTCAGATATCTTTCTCCTAAACTTAATAGCGTCATATAAAAATGATAGATAAAGCGAAAATGATTAGCGTTTTTATGTATATGTGTGGTGAAATATGCGATCAAACGTGGCTGAATAATCTACACCACCGTTATGATGAATGTCAATAAATCATTGAAAGTAAAATGAACTATGCTAATTTTAATTTCGACATCAAATTATTTGTTACGTTCTGGATGGAATAAGACCAACGTCTCGACTCTTGTCAATAATATTCAATTCTTTATTGTTGCAATATTACAAGTACAGTCAATGCTTCAATACTGCAATACAGTCAATGACAGCCATCAGGTACATCCAATAACAGGCTAATTCCTCACATGACTCACTTCTCCTGATTGTCCCTACACTCGAGCAAACCTCGATAAATCTTTGACAATCGACCGACCTAGGACCATCTCCGTCGCACACACAATACTGTACTGCCCGCTGAACTGACCTCTACTGACCGCCGCACTGAGCCCCGTCCCCCACTATATATAGCCCGGAATAACCTCCCCAAAATCATGTGATCAATTCTCAGTGTCCTGTTTACCGAGCAATTCTGACAATCGCTCACAAATATTTCACAACAAACTCTCTCAGTGATTCTCATACCGCATAGCGTTTTTGTGCATATGTGCATTTGGATGCGATCAAAACGTGGCTGGATAATCTACACCACCGTTATGATGAATTTCAATAAATCATTGAAAGTAAAATGAACTATGCTAATTTTAATTTCGACATCAATTTATTATTATTATGAAGTGGGTGGAAAAAATTAACTTCACCAAAAGCATCATTTGGATACTTGAGTTTCATTGTAGTTGTACACCTAATAGTGTAATGATAAAAATAAAAGGTTTTTAGAATAGAGGAATCCTAACTGAATCAACTTACATGCCTACATTTTTAGAATATTTTTGTTTTAATCATCTGCCAAAAGAATGTTTATGCATGGTGAATTTAAATCTGCCTAATTATTTTCTTTCTTTTTTAAAGGAAAAAACTAAAAACTAAGGGGAGTAGTCCAGCTGCAGTTATTTCAACTGCTTTATCTTTTTATTTATGTAAATGTAAGGTGATTTAGAGTAACAATTAACCAATTATCAATAACATAGAAAAATAACATTTTTGTAATTATTAAGGCTTATTCTTCTACAATTAAATATAAGTATGTTTTTAAATGTTTCTGTTGTGTAATGAAGTGTAGTGTAATGTAAATGTGAAGTACACAATTAGTAATTTGATTAACTACAAAATTCTGAGCGTATAGATGCAACAGCTTATAATTTGTGTTCTTTAAGTTTAAGACAAAGCACTTCAACACCTGCCCACCTGGTGCAAATTAAATTCAACATCTTTCATGGAACTACTGCCAGTCTCTGGACCACAATACTGGAGAATAAACATTATAGACAACTTATGTTCTTATAAGTTGCCTTCTAAAATAATCAAAACTGACAGCTGGATATAAACAAGTTTACTAGGTTTTAATACTGTCCAACTAAACCTAAGATTGGAGTCTTTGGTACAGAGCCTGCCAGCTCACTGTTTCCTATGAGTTGATTTGGCCATGGAATCTGTTGGCTCACTGTCAGGTTTTGTATTCTGTTGGATCACTGTTAGGTTTTGTATTCTGTTGGCTCACTGATAGGTTTTGTATTCTGTTGGCTCACTGTTAGGTTTTGTATTCTGTTGGCTCACTGTCAGGTTTTGTATTCTGTTGGATCACTGCTTCTTGGGGGATGGAGCGTCCTCATTCAGTATCAAGGTAAGTAAGTTGGTAGCTGAAATTTATGAAACTGTCTCACCCCTCATTTTGTGAAACTGTTTGCCATGGTAAAAAAACCCTGCTGTTTCCCATTCTTAAGCTTTCGTTGTAGACACAGTCAGTTAGGTCTATTTAGCATCTCTCAAAATATAAAAATATACAATATTAGGAGGTGCCTTTTCTTATTTCAGGCATGTGATTATCCTGTATCTATTTTCATTCTCTAAGCATTACTTCTTCTTCGTTCTCAATATTGAATATTGAGTTTTGCGTGCCACGAGTTTTGCACCAGTTGGCCCGTGGTCTCCGACTTCAGCCTGCTGTATTTTCTGGATTTGCTTCCATAGCCTTTGGTCAGCCAAGACCATCTGCAAGGCAGCAGTTTTTTTTTTTGGCAAGTGATGCAGCGTTCACATGCCACGGCTAAGGGTTCCACGCATTACCCCCCGCTTTTCACCCATTTGGAGCTGGACGGAACTCGGGGACGCCCTAGGCCCCGGGAACAAGTCCATGGCTTCCCATGGATTGGAACTCGTGACAATCGGAACAGTCGAGCGCGCTTGCCACTCAACCACCGAGGCCCCCTCTAAGCCATACAAAAATTGACATTATTTTATGTAATGCTATAACTTAACATGAAACCATCAAGGACTCATTGATCAACATAAAATTGATGGTTGACTGGTTGTGTAGCGACAAAATAAAGAAAACTATCAAAGTGTCACTTTTAAGTTGCCGATAATATACAACATAAAGAACAGAGCGGAGAACATGTAAAAATAGGCTGCCGCTATTGGTATCAGCTACCAATAGCGATTTCCGGTTGTTGGCTATTCGTAGTTCACTATTATTAATAAAACTACTAATAGGTGATATTCCGAGTTTGATGTTATGTTTTAATGTAAAAAAAAAGGCAACTAAACTTAACCCTGACCCTAAAGCTAAAAGCTCCAATGTAACTGTAATTATAAGAATGTAAAAGTAAAATGATTTTATTTGTTTTAGTCCCTATATTTGGTTTTATTTTTTAATGTAAAAATTAGACAACTAACCCTAACCCTGAACCTAAAAGCTCAAATTAATACTAATTATAATTGATTTTATAGACACTCCCTTAAAATAAAACAAAATCTAATTAATTGATAATTTAAATAAATCTACAATGCATTTGCCATAGTGACACTTTGCAAAACTTTCTTCAAAACAGTTTAAAATGTTTATTAGATTGCAAAGCCTGGGCGGGTATTATGGAGAATTAGCTGCTGCCCATACAGCATATCCCCCCTCTCCACGTCAATGGTGTAACCAAGGGAACGACTTGCCTCGATGCAGCTTGGCTGCCATTGGCGTCGCAGGAGCTGCCGGTATGTACATAAGTCTTATGTATAGACCGCCTGTAGGTGCTCCAATTCCTGATTTTCTTTCAGGGTTTACTCCCTTAGCCTTTCCCGCAAGGCAGGTATAGCCGCAAGGCAGCGGAGGATTTGTATTCGGAGTTTCCTTCTCCTAGATGAACTACCAGCCAAGGTTTTAACGAGCATCATCTACCTGTAGGGGTGCCAGAACCGGGGTTTGAACCCGTGACCGATTTTTATTTTTATTTTAGAATTGTTTTTGTACCGCAGCGCACTAACACTTTGACCACCGCACCCCCATAATTAGATTGCTTTAGATTTGAAGTATAAATGTTTTATTTTTAGTATTTAATATTTCATACCCAGCAATAGATACATACTTATGTGTTACTTAATTGAAGTCATAAATAAAACAAACCAAAAACATTTATTCTTTTAATAAAGAAAATAATAATAGTAAAGTTATGGATACATATCTCAAAAATGGCCTACAAGCATGATATCAAAATTATTGGAGTCAAGAACATAATAAATTGACATGAAATTAATGAACATTAAACAAAAAAATAAATGCAAATTTTCCAATGAACATGTCAATAGCAATTTTAACCCCAAAAATACACAAAAGTCACCATTAGGAATAATCTTGGTTATAGAACAATAGTTGAGTTAAGTTGAAGTTCTTAATTTGCCAGAAGAGCAGTACACTAAAATTCAATACTATTTTTTTTATACCAAATTAGAAATTAAACAAAGTAAGCACATCTTCACCTTTTTTTATATTAAAAGATAATTGAAGATAACATTTTATTTTCATCACTGTCTTGAAGATTCCTGTTGGAAAAAAAAAGGAACAATTTACAATTAAATATGCATCAGAAAAAAGCTAATGTATAAAGGTAGAGTAGAATTTTGAAGACACATAACACATTTAATAATAAATAAAGTTCCCCATGATAAAGTTTGTTTAATAAGTATCAGTAGAATTTTAACTCAAACTGAATTAGTTCAAAACTGAAAACAAATCTGCTATTTATTATAAGAAAATATTAGGAAACTCTCATATATATATATATATANAAATACTTATTGTTTGTATTTATGATTAATAATATACATATGAAAGTTTCCTATTTTCTTATAATTAATAGCAGATATATATATATATATATGCTATTAATTATAAGAAAATAGGAAACTTTCATATGTATATTATTAATCATAAATACAAACAATAAGTATTTTTCCTTTTTTTAAAACTTTGTGTTTTGAGAACATTGGAAAGACCTTAAACTTAAAGAACAAAGCTGATGATTAACATAGTCTCACCAAGAGCTTGCCATTTAAAATGGTTTACAATAACAGATCTATTTCTCCTTTTTATTTTTGATCCAATGTCAATATTCTGATCACTCTGGCTCCGCTCCCTGACTGATGTCAGGTAGCCATCAGAGCTGGATGGACTCATGGGCACCTTTAAGCTATGGGACCAATTCCCAGCCTTCAAAAAGGCTCAAACCGCAACTCTCAGTATGAATGAAGGCTGCTAAACCACCATACCCATGATCAGCAGACATGGGTTGTAATATTGTTAAAATGTGCTTCATAGTGATTGGATGCATTTCATACATTTATTTTTAACCTATTCCTATAATGCTAAGGAAAAAGTAATTATTTTGTGTAAAGAAAAATATCTTAAAATCATTTACATTGCAGGTTTAGATTCAAATAAAACGTTTTATACTAAGTGATGAAAGTATAGTTGAAATTCAAGGATGTAACACATTATTGGCAATACACATTTCTTACAAAGCTTTGTCTTCTTACTACAATTTTAGGACTCATCTTAAAATTTTCTAGGCCTGAAAGAGGTTTAGGTAGATCTCCTTTTTGTATATATTTTTTCTATTCTCAATATCAGTTGTCACTACTTTTATACTCCTACAAAAATATGGAAAGTCTTATTTACTATTTCTAAAACATTCACTTCAACTCCAATGAGTGGAAGGGTCATAACCTTATTTGGGAGATGCAATACAACAAAACTTTATGTCACTTGGTTAAAAAGAATTAAAAGATGATGAGATTTTTAAATAGCAGGTAGAAAATATCACAACAACCTCCCTGAATACAATGGTCTTATTAATTTCTTTACCTCATGGATAAATGCTTTTTATTGAACTCAATTAAAACAAACCATTCATGGACAATTAAAAAGAATCAATCAAACCTGTGGTGGCTTCAACCTCATCACCCTGCGATAGGGGCGTCGATTGCTCCAACAGCCAAACTGAAACATTCCACGAGCAGATGGATTCACAGTTCGTTGCCTTGTATTAGGTGAATTACTGGATGTTGATGATACAGGTGAGAGCAATATTGGACTCCCATCATACAGAGTGCGCTTTCTCCTTTTGATTCAGCAAAAGAAAATATACAAAATAATTTATATATCAACAAGATTATTTTAGTTTCTACCACATTTAAGACAGTCTTGGAAGGTGTTAATTTTTTTTCTTTCATGCTAGCAATAATGCATTCTTTTCTTTTACAGATTTCAATAATAATTTGACCATTTAACAAGTTTAAAACTTTTAAGGTATTAGGAATAAATGGCAGAGTTTCTATCTTTTATTATTTTTTTTCTTGTCTAACCATTAGTGCAACAGGACATGTTAATAAAAGAAATGATAAATATGTTGTTTTGAATTAATGAAGGAGAAACATAATTAATGCAATTTTGTGAGGTGTCTATTAATCTTGGTTAAGTTTTTACAATTGACTAACTAGGATAAATACAATCAACATTCTACTGTCTTCTTAATACATGTTTTCCATTTATCCTTTTGGATACAATGAGATCTCAACTTTTACACCTTGTAACAACTGTTTAAGTGCTACTGGATGCTTTCCTTGTAACCATTAAATAAACAAATGTATATATTTTAAAAAATGATGAATTGTGTAAATATTTCTAATGTTATTGCTACTTAAATAATAAAAACCAAAGAATCTTAAATTGCATGAGAATGTGACTCTGATGTTGTGTTATCTGTAAATGATTCTTCAAGTTTAACAGTTACTTGCGTAGAAGTTAACATTTCTTTACCCAATTTTTTAACTTCAAAAACGTACAGTATCGACATTATATAGAAAAATGACCGTAATGTATAAATGAAAATTTGCAATTACAATTAGTGTAGAAAGGTTGGAGAAGTTTACAACACAATATTACTAACTTTACTAAATGAGATTACAAAAGTAGAATGATTTTAAGTAAACTTCTTAATCATCATTAGTTTGTTTTAAATGTCCTTTGTTTAGTTAGTAATATGTAAACAAAATTGAGCTTATTTAAAGTATTTATTAAATAGCATACACTAAATCCCAAAGTAGCCAGTCATGAATCAGGTGTTTAAGATTTTTCTAGTGTAAGGAATTGGAAATCAGTGTGCATAAGGGTAATTTAATGATAGAGAACAGCATTATGTTGTGGCAATAATCAAAGCAATGATCTTGGGTCCCTTAACATTTAAGAGAAAATAAAAAGCAAATGGCAAGAAGTTAGAATATCTAACACTATTAAATTCCAAGCAAAACAGAGTTTGTTGTTTTGTGTCCACAGAGAAGACATTTCTAGTGCTAATATAGGTAATATTTTTGAACTACTGCATCTGTCCGCAAAATCAAATTCAGTACGCAAAGAAAAAAAAATGAAAATGATGAAAGGTAAAAAAAAAAATTCAAATATGTATATTTCATCTCAAATTTAAAATGAGTTCATACTATTTAGGAGACAAAATAGGCTAATAAATCTTAGTTCAAGTAAAAAAAAAAGTCTTAACATTATTCCATTATATTTGATAGCCCCCATCACATTAAGATTTTAAAAAAAGGGTGATCTGGTATGGTTAGAAAATTAGAGTGTAGAAGTTTGATGAAAATCTTTCAAAGATATCATTGAATCAAAAACTGAATCTGCTACCGAGATGATTATAGGTAGTCTTAATATAATGAACTGCAGAGGTTAAACTTGTGATATTACTGCTGCTGTCATGGCTTAAAAGTATACAGGAGTTAGAAAAAGACATAAATCTCACTGTTGAATCAGTCCCTTGCTAAATTAATCAATTAATTAAACTTATTTTTTAGCAAGCTGCTTCTACTGAAAGAAAACTGTAACTTATTGGTAAATTGGAATGTTGAATTCTTTTTCCATCCAAACACTGTTAGGAAGTTCTAATAGCTGCTACAGGCAAGATTCCATCCAAACACTGTTAGGAAGTTCTAATAACTGTTACAGGCAAGATTCCATCCAAACACTGTTAGGAAGTTCTAATAGCTGCTACAGGCAAGATTCCATCCAAACACTGTTAGGAAGTTCTAATAGCTGCTACAGGCAAGACATTTTACAAAATTCAGGTTACATGATGGAGTTCAAAAGCTGAAGCTGTACAAATTACATAGAGCCATTTTAAGGTTATTTTTACAGCTTGAGATAAACTGACAGAAGCAGATGAAAACTTAAATATGAACTGATGCAGGAATTAGGCTAGCCACAATGGCATCTTTTTTTTTTCTTCTTAGTTATAGGGCCTCAGGGAAAGCTATTTCATGCGGTCCATGATGCAAACAATTATTTACAAAGAGAGGAACTTTATGTATGCCACCGTACTAAATAAATGGTTTTCATATGCTACTCAAAGAGACAGTCATGGTATTGGAAGAGGATGCTTAGACATAGATCAATTTTCTGTGAAGACATTTTAATGAAACCTATTAGATGAACAATAGAAGAGCAAAGTTTAGGTGATGGAATTAAAAATGAAACTTTTTCACAAGAAAATGAGTTGAGAGGAAATATGTTTACTTCATTAGACAAGGTTACTGTGGATCTGTTCACTGACAGAACAATCAAAGATTTGCTCTGGAGTAAACCATAACATTTAAATTTTGGTTATAAAAGGAAAACACTTCAACTGCTAAACTGAACTATTCAGTAAAGTATTATTATTTAGTTTTCAATAAAAATTCTTTATAAAAGCTTAATATTTTTTAGGAGGAGGGGAGGCAAACCTGGCATCTGCCCCATGCACCAAAACCCATTATAAGCAGCTGCTTTGTGGAAATTAATGAAAACATGTCACTTGAAATATCACCTACATCTTTTGTCTTGGAACTTTGGGTTTTTCATTTCCAGCAGGTTCAACTTTTGCTCCTTTGCTGTCTTTCTTTTCATTGTCTGCAGCTACAGTGGGGCTTGAAAATATAAATCTATGTTCTTCTGTCACTGGTTCCTCTTCTCTGTCAGTTGTCTGACTTCTCAAAGCATGTTTCAGAGGAGGAGAGAAGATGAAGGAATGGCTTGGTTTATTTTTGGACTCTGTTGATAAATTGAAAACACATAATTAGACCAGCAATGACATCGTTTTTTCATAATGATAAAAAAATCATTTGTCTGAGGAGAGTTATATTCCATAAGAGAATTGCTCTGTGCTTTTCGTTTAGATAAATTACTAAATTTTCATTCAATGTCATAAGGACAATTAATCTTTAAATTAAATTTATCTCTTAATTAAATCTTTAAAACTGATTAAGGCCCTATGCCTGTCTTGCTAGAGTAATTTCAATCTTTGGGTATAATACTGACATTTTCATAATCACTTTTAGTTTTTGTACAACTAAACAGCCACCTTGGTCAAATTATTCTAATTTTTAATTTGTTTTAGTCTAACACAACAACCCAAATCACCACAGTCAATGTAGGAAACAAAATCCTCGTAAGAGCATCAATAAATGAAACTATACTTCATTAATATTTTTTAATAGACTAACCTTTTTTGGAAATCCGCTTTTGAGATAAAACTTTTGATGATGTTGGTTGTTCTTGGTCTGGGTTTTGCTGATCCTCTTGAATTTCATCATCTACTTCCAATCTTAGAGGTGGCATTTCTTCCTCAGGTTGTTCAGCATTACAAGAGTCTGTGTTAACATCAGAATTTATGGGAATTTCCAAAATTGTATCGGCCTCTCTTGTTGGCGATGTCCTTATGGTGTCAGTAAGTTGGTGTTTTAACTGGTCCTTTTCTTCTATGTGTGTTAAATGGGGCTCTATGGGAGAACAAAATGGATTGGAATAAATTAAGCAATAACTCAGAAAAAATAAAATTAAAAAAAATTTACAAAGATAATTTTACTGTTTGTTACCATTACTTTCTCTTTATCAGTCAGGAAAGATGGGTGAGCGGGTAAAAGAAAGCAGAATGAGGGAGGGAGAGAGAGAATGTGTCATACTTGGCAATGTTCTGTCTGGAGTTTTTCTAGCAGTGGGGGGTTGCTGTGGTTCCTCAGAGTTTCCCCTTCTTGTTTTTCTAGCAGCCGAGGCACTTGGATCAATAGCTCTAGACCCTTGACCTTCTGGGCTTGTCTCTCTTTGTGGAGGATGTTTTTTACCAGATCTGTTGTGATTACAAGAAAATAGATCTTAGGGATGACTACGTAAGAGTTAACTGTATGAGTAGAAAGTTAAAGAGGATACATTATGTTAAACATACTGAAAATATTTATTGATGATTTAAAAATATCCAGAGTTAAAAAAAACATCACGATGTTTAAAACCTGATGGCGTCCATGATAGTGATTATGTTAAGACATTCAAAGCCAGTGCATGGTTAGATGATAAATTGTAAATCTACCCAACCAACTGGGTAGTTCTCTACAAAAGACATTTTTTCAAATGATCTCAAGAATAATTTATTTTAAACAAATACCTCTGTGGTGACACTGTTGCGATTTGATCAGTGCTTGGCCCATCAAGAGATTTTAATTTGTGACCCGATTTCCTTGGAGGAGTTGCTGGTTCAACCGAAAAGTTTTTATCTATTCTTTTGGGTGAAAGGGAAGACTCGCTGACTGGCAGTGGGTCTATTTTGAGAGGTTGCTTAGATCGTCTGGTAGAAGTGGATGGCCCTGTCAACCTCTCAGGTGTTTTAGACAGCCGCCTGGATCGCCTTAGAGTTTGTGCTTCTTCAAAATCATCTTCCTCCTTTCTAGAGGGAGACTCATCAAGTACTCTGTCAGGCGTCTTAGACTTCCTGCGAGTCTTTCTCAGATTGTGACCTTCATCCACTTCATTTTGATCCTGTCTTGGAATAGACTGCTCTTTAGTTTTCTTTGAATTCACGTCTGGCACAGTTTCATTGTCTTTATTAAATTGTTCAGTGCTTTTACTTTCATTGATTTCAGTTATGGTTTCATCAAGAACTCTATGAATCACTCTAGGTGGAGTTTTTCGCCTTGATCCTCTGGCTGGGGATAATGGCTCTAGAGTTACAGACTCAAAACCAGTCAAGTCTGGTGTCTTAAGTCTTGCTGAACGTCTCCGAGTTGGGAGTTCAGGAGATGACTCCGGGACCTGGGCTACAAATTCTTCAGAAATCAGATCACTGGGTCCAGCCCTTAAAGTTTTATCATGGCTTGCTATCATTGCCTGACTAGTTGACAATGTCAATAACTCATCCTGAGTTTCAGTATCTTCAATTTTTTTGGACTTTCTAGTGGTTCTTGAAGGTGACTTTCTCTCTGGTGTTTTTCTTCTAGTTCTAGAACTCGATCCCACTTTGTCTGACGTCTCATCCATACCTTGGCTAGTTGACTGCAACAACTGTTCAGGAACTGAAATTTCTGTTTCAACCTCTTCCCCCTTGGCTAATGACTTTCTAGTGGTTCTTGAAGGTGACTTTCTCTCTGGTGTTTTTCTTCGAGTTCTGGAAGGGGATTCCGGTCTTTCTGCTGCTACTTCCTCTACTTGATCTTGACTTTGTTTACACACCTGCCTTGATGGAGATAACCGACTAGGCACCGGGATAATGTCTTCAGAGTTCCGAGAAGAGGATCTTCTGTCTGGTGTCTTTCTCTGGCTCCTTGGTGGAGACGACATATGCTCGATCTGTTCCTCCAGGTTCTCCATTAAATTTTCATTTTCTTTCAGCAATCTTCTTGATGGAGATATTCTTTCTGAAACACTGGAAAGTACTTCAAGCTCCAGCTTTCTTTCTGGAGTCTTCCTTCTTCGTGGGTCCTCAAATTCAGAACTAGTTGAAGATAAATTATTCCTCGAGTGTTCCCTTTCCTCTTTACAAATTCTGACCATCATTTTAGCCTTCTTGCTTAGAGGTGGGGTGGCTGGGGGAGAATCATCTCTTGGTGTGTTGCCACCCCTGGTGACTGCTGGCATTTCTGTGGCAATCATCAGCTGTTTGGAGGACTTCTGACTTGATAGGTTGACAGGCGACACATTGTGTGTTAGGTGCCTTACACCTGTGCTGGATGATGAATGGCTGGCTGTCATAGTAACATTGACCTCTGTAGTGTTGAACATTTGTTGCTGAACTTCAAATCTGCTCATTCTTGTGGTTGATGAGGAGCTTAGTAAAAATGAAGTCTGGAAAAAAAAAGAAAATTAATAATTGGAAATAGATGTGTTAAAGTAAGTAAAATTTATTTAGGAAATGCTGCTGTCATTATTTATAAATATTTTATTCATGGTTGCTATTATAAATCCAGAAACAGTTCCCATTAACTTATTTTTATAATTTTTACTTATGAAAACTTACAATACATTGATTATTACGCTCGTTAGCCAAGGCTGGGGTTTGCACAATTTCTGAACTAGAGGCCTCAGGATGTTCAGAGTTTAGTGGTGATGATGTCATTGATGGATTGAGTGGCTCTTGCTCTGTACAGGGTAAAAAGAATAATCAAGGGTCTGAATAAAATTTTCCTGATTCTGTTAGTGGGACATGCATTTTATTATTGTTTATAGGGATTTCTAAAATGAAATTGATTTACAAATGAGAACTCTCAGTTTTTGTCAGACTTGTTGTAATTAGACACAGTTTATTGGTATTTCAGATCCCAGAAATGAGAGAGACTTCTCATGTTTTGCTTGATGTTACCTGAAACCTCATGGTGAGGTATGTTAAAAGTGATCTCATCATCTACAACCATTTGAGACTGATCTTGCTGGCTTTGTTTCCATGGCGATTGAAGATCAGGGCGAATTAAATAATGGATTTTATCAGCATAACTAAATTGAAGAAAAATAAAACACCATGACAACAAACTGACAATAATAACATTTTATTGACATCAACGTGTGTTAAAAAAAGTATTATTACTAGTTTTGGATTTGTAACATGAGTTGGAATATTTGATGATTCCAGCACTTAACTATTCCAAATGTTACTTTTATTATTATACTGTATGATATGCACTTTTCACAGATAAGATGTGGAGCTTAAATGGCTCTTAAAATTTTAAAAACATATCACCTTGTATTTAGTTCCTCAGCAACAGGGGATTCAGCCACTTTATTTCCGTGAACAAGTGACTCATATTTGGCTTTGTCATTTTTGTCTATATCCATTAGAATTGATTCATCTCCTTTGTAGAAAACACGAGATGATCAAACAATTTAATTTGAACAATTTATAATAAAAAAACTTTAACAGAAAATTAAAAAACAAAGACAATTAAAAAAAAAACAAGAACAACTTTTTTAAACCCTTCCAGTCCTCACCAACTTTTTAAAAACCCTTCCAGTCCTCAACAACTTTTTTAAAACCCTTCCAGTCCTCAACAACTTTTTAAAAACCCTTTCGGCCTTCACCAACTTTTTAAAAACCCTTTCGGCCCTCACCAACTTTTTTAAAACCCTTCCGGTCCTCACCAACTTTTTTAAACCCTTCCAGTCCTCACCAACTTTTTTAAAACCCTTCCAGTCCTCACCAACTTTTTTAAAACCCTTCCAGTCCTCACCAACTTTTTTAAAACCCTCCAGTCCTCACCAACTTTTTTAAAACCCTTCCAGTCCTCACCAACTTTTTTGAAACCCTTCCATTCCCCACCAACTTTTTTAAACCCTTCCATTCCTCACCAACTTTTTTGAAATACATCCTTTCAGTACAAGATATTATTTTGCTAATTATTCCCCGTGGCCCAGACATTATTCTGGAGTGATTTTATAGATTTTTAAATTTAATATTTGTTTTAAACAATTGATAATAACAAAGATAATTATCTGTGTAGAAATGGTTAAGTCTGTTAACAAAACTGTTATTTTTTGGTTCACACTTTTCTTACAATAATCAATACATTAGTTAGGCAAGGAAATGAACAATTCTAAAAATAGATTATAAAAAATAAATATGTATAAGAAAAAACACAAAGCTATTTTTTATGAAAGTGAAGACTATGACAAAAGACAATGATATAAATAAAATATATAATTATTTTTTAAAAAAAAAGTTTAAATCAATAAAAAATATAATAGGTTTCATCAAGTGTGCATACATTGCTAGGAAACAACTAAACAGATCCACACCAAAAAATCAGTTATTGGTCAAATTTCATAATTTAAAAAACTATTTAAAAAAAAAAAACTTTCCCTTATTGGTTAAACACTCTGCAAGAGACTGCAGTGAAAGATCAAATCCTAGTTTTATGATTATATCAGATAACCCTCTTTGTGGCAAATAGACTTGGTCGAGCAACAGGGATAAATTTAGGCTGATGAAAAAAAAGGTGCTTAGGCCACAGGGAAAATATAGGTCGCTGCAAAAAAAGAAGCAAACGATACCAGAAGGGTTAACTTTGCTTAAATAAATTGGGACTATAAAGTCAGTCTCAAGCTTCCTGAGAGCACCTTATTCAATTTTATGTTAAGCTCAGCCATCTATCCTTCACAAGTTGACTTCTGATTTATGCCTTCAAATTCTATTGGTCCTCCCATGATTCAACTATGAGAAGCCATTGAACATAGGGTGTCATTGGACACAATAAAAGCGACCCTTTTGAAATTGCCTTGTTCAATGACCTGCATAGAAATTTTGGGAAATATTTATATCTATCAGTCAGTTACCTCGGAACTAGTATTTGAGGTCTTTATCTGGAGATAATTTTTTTTAGGACTATTGTGTTAACATTGCACAACAAAGCTGCCTTATTATTAATAGATGAAAATTGTAGAACTCACTTAACATGGGAGGAGCACTCATGATTCCCTCATCTGCAGAGCTTTTGATTGTCCTTTCTTCTCTTAAACTTTCCTCTTCTATTGTTAGTGGTGGTGGTGTAACAGAGGTGTCTCTAACAATGGGCGGTGTTACAGATGACTCTCGTAAAACCTTTATTCAAGGAGGAAAATATGTTCATACTCACTTAAGAAAAAGATAATATATGGTGTTACAGATAAATTAAAAATCGCTTACATAAATAATTAAAATAAAAGAACAGCAACTTTTTTTTGTATTGAAATAAGGTTCTTAAAGCAACTAAAATTTATGTTACCTCCATTTGCTCTTCAGTAAAAGAGGCCTCAGGCCAGTCAGCTCTAACCATACTTGGGGAAGGTGTGGGTGAGGGTGACAAACCCACAAATCGCAACCGTTTTGGGATTGTTGAGGCAGGCGTAGAATCATTCCTTTTCCCTTCAACAGTTGGACTCACAGCTGCAGACGTGTCTGATTTGGAGATACTTAGTTTAGAAGAGCCCGATAATCTCCTGGTTGTCTGTAGATCTGTTAGCATTATAAAATGTAATTAATGGATCAACTATAACAATTTATATTTGACAGAATGTGTAGAGAAATGTAACGCTGATCTACTAAGGCATTGAAATAATATTATCTTGTTAACTGAAATTTTAACTTCTGTCATGAAATTTTTTTATTGAACAGTTAGAAAAGTCAGAATGAAGGGGTTAACTTTTATTTTTTTAAATTGTAATTTCACCATGCTGACTATATTATCACAAGTCAGACTATATATATTAGCACAAGTCAGTTGTACACAATTGAAAAGGAACTTATCATAGCAAACCTCGTGATCCTGGCTTCTTAAGATTCCAAACTTTTAAAATCGACTGAGGAGTTTTGATATGAAGATTTGAAAGTCTTGGGCTGATATTTTTTGGGGGATGGGTTCCTGTAGGCGTCTGGAGAACTTGAAGGCACTCAATGGTCAGGTGCCTGAGGCTACTGAAAATGTTTTTTTTAAAAAGATAATATAAAGAATAAATCACCATTTTGTTTTATTCTTATCCACTGATGACATCCATGTTTACTACCAATCATTTATTAGTTATTTTTCCAAGGCTCAGAATTTAGTATGTATTTATAATCTCTTTTTCAAGTGAGGTCTAAACAAATAAAACAAATATTGGTCTTCAAAAAGTTTCATGTATGTAAATAAAGGGGTCTATACAAACTCTAATTTATTTCATTAAACACTGTCAGCTCATTATGCAATGGTTTCTGTGGTGTGTACAAAAACAAAAATTGTGAAGAAAAAAATAAGCTGAAATAATTGAAGACTTGATCAATAATGTTTCTTATCTCATGAAAAAGATTATATTTTAAAGAATGATATTATGCTCACGCATTTCCATTGATGCTTTCATTCTCATAAAGTGAGGTTTTATGTTTAATCAAAGACAGTCGATTTGTTGATACTGGAGACTGTTTGAGATCAGGACAAATGATTTTTGATTGACTGAGGAAGAAAAGGTGGCTTAGTTTAGTAAAAACATGGATATTTTAAGAGATTTTCTGTGTATAGATAGCAAAGACATTTGCGCTATACATTCTAATTACAAACAATAGTAGGCAAATTCCTCCGAATCCTGGTCCCAAATTATTTTGCGTTTTATCACATATATATGCTTAGTTACTTATGGAAGCATCTTTGTTATAAAAAAAATTATTTCATTATATATGATGATGGATGGAGGTTGTTGCTCATTTGTCAAGAAGCAAAAAACACTGGAATGAATTATCACTAATTTTGTGTTGCCGGCGACAACAGTCATCACAGACACTTGTGACAATTACAATATTTAGTATTTTATGACTGGTTATCAGTTAATAAATAACTATTGTGCTGTGTTCTATCGGATAATAAATAACTATTGTGCTGTGTTCTATCAATAAATAACGTACTTTGATGTACTAAATGTCCTCTCTTAGTATAAAATAATTTGGGACCGGGATTAGGAGGATTGCCCAATAGTTCACTTCTTTCATTCAATGATGTTTTTTAAAATGAGACATCTAACAGGTTTGATGTGTATTCTATTTTTATACATTAAATATTAATTTGAGTTAGCTTTATCAGAATAATTAAAACCATAATTATTAGTAATGATTGTTTGCCAACATTAGGCTAGAGAAATTGATGAAATAGAAACTTTAAAAAAACACTAATGTTTTAAGTTAAAAAATTGTGACGGTAACACAGAAGTTATGACTTAAGTTAAAAAAAACAAAATGAACCTAATATGTTCGAAGCTTTAAAATAATTAATGTTCCAAGTTATAAAATTGTGATTGTAAAACAGAAGTTATGACTCAAGTTTAAAAAAACAAATTGAACATAATATGTGACTGTAAAACAGAAATTATGACTCAAGTTAAAGAACAAAAAACTGAATGTAATATGTGGCTGTAAAACAGAAGTTATGACTCAAGTTAAAAAAACAAACTGAATGTAATATGTTCGAATCTTTAAAAAAAAAAAGACATGAGTCTTATAAAACTTAATACAATAAAAAAGTGACAAAAGAAATAGCTTTAAAAAAACAAGTCTAAAATATGAAATGAAATATTCTGAACTAACCGTATAGTAGAGTTAGGCCTGCAAGATCTAGGTGTGTCGAGGAAAGGGATCTCCTGTTCTACACGTGTCTTATTGTTTCTAGAAAAACATAAAATGGTGTTCCTTCATACAAAAATTCAGGTTAAAACTGAGATAAACCCTTTAATGGGCTATAGCTATATTGCTCTTTCTTTTTCATTTCTCAAAACAGTGCAAAACTTCCATTTAGTTCTACCAGTTTTATTCAATCTTTGATGATCGAAGCTACTTTCAGAAATTTTTCAAGACAGTTGTTGCATTTTTCATATATAAAGAATATTGTTAAAGAAATTGATTTTGAATTTGTTTCGCCGTGACAATTGCATTGCTATCATGCTTATTTTTTTGTCTTTTCGACTTAGAAGAATGGGGTTGTGATTTTGTTGAAATAATGTGTTTAAAAAGCATGACAAAAATATCACATTCAATGAATTTTTAAATATATGTGTTTATTCTTGGATATATTTAAGATGCCTCAGGTCAAAATATAATATATCTTGATTTATTTCTCTCTTTTTTTTTTGGCTTTTAACTTAATTTAAAAAATGTGTTCACTGACACCAAATAAATTGAACTTTTATTTAAGGAACAATAAACATGCCAAATTCTTGCCTGTTTTAAGATAGAAATTAGAAAAATCTCTGCCCAATAAAGGGTAAATTATTTCTTCATAAATTTTTGCTGAGACATTTAATTACTACACACTGAATTCACTGTCAATATTTTAAAATTAATTTATGTAAGCATAATTGAGAATTACCATTTATTAATATTGTGATTTATTAAGCTTTTTGAGTGCATTAACTCTTAATGTGCCATAAGGTTTTTGGAAAACTTCTGCCTCAGTCCCATAAGAATTTCCCGAAATGCAATCAACTGGTTATGAAATTAAAAAAATTGCTGAAAATTTAATAATATAAACACCCAGTGGTGTGGTTCTGTATGTTTGTAACGTAACGCTGAGGAGCGATGTACGACAGTCTACAGCAGTTAGTTTAGTTGAAACGCTGAGGAGCGATGTACGACAGTCTACAGCAGTTAGTTTAGTTGAAAAATCGTGTGTTGATGAGCGCTGTAAAAATATTTAATATGATGACGTCATTGTTTGGTGTGCATCGGTACGCAAAATACAACCCCTATTATTATTATTAAATAAATACTTTGCGTACATTTCATAAAGTTTAATAATTCATATTTATCAAAAAAGGACAAGTTAGTTGGTCTTTAAAAAAAAGGTTGGCGCCGTAGGCGCCCAAAAAAAGGGGGCGCCGCAGGCGCCACGGCGCCTGGCACAATCTAGTGTATTTATATTATTGTCATACTGAGTTTATCTTTTAGGATAAGAATGGTAATTTTACATGTCCAAAAGATTGTCTTGAGTTTAATACTATTTTTACCTGTAGTTTAGTACTATTATTTTTATAATAAAGTATAGCAAAATCACATCTTTAAAAAAAAAAAGTTACCCAAATACTTCACGAATCAAGCGATAACACTAGCGCAAGCAACGGCCGCCATTGCCAGAATTCAAATTCATCATCTTTTACACATTGGAGAGTTTTTACTTTCTGGGATTTCGTTTCTGAAGAGGCGCACTTTAGTAATAGAGGCTAGGCGCGCATTAACACATTAAGTTAAGAGTTAATAAAAAAACTCATGTCATTATATCAGGAATATGTCTGCTTACATTTCAGGGGAAAAGCCAAGTTCTGTATCATCTTCAGTGCTTTCTGAAGTGTTGTACATGTCTTTAGCTTCTTTCACTTTTTCCATCACGGCAAAAATAAATTGGGACCTGGACATTGCATTTCTGTCAGTGTTGCGTACCATAGTGGAAAGAGGTTTTGGCCTTTCAACTGTGGGAAGACAGCACAGGGTCAAATATGTTAAAATGTCAGAAAAACTTTAAGCAACTCAAAACCAAGCTTGATACGAATTTATTTTGCTTTTTCAGTGAAATATAATGGATTAATTTTTATATTGCAGCATCATACAATTTATTAAAATATGTAATAATGTTTAAAATTTGGTTGTAAGATACCATGGGGAGTGATTAAAATTTTTTCTACCTTGAGTCAATTGTCTTTCACTAAACCTACTTTGAACTTTTTTAGCAACTCCTACACTGGCTCCTTTATTTTTCTCCATAAGTAGTTTTCTTGTCACATCAGGCATTGCCCTCAAGTAGGCATCCATCAGTCTGTTTCTCATCATTGCTTGTTCTTGAGATGCACGACTTGTCTCCATCTGTGCCAATTAAATTTTTAAAATTAGAAAACACTATTTCTATACCATAAAAGACAGGTATTTATAAGGACAATGAGGAATTGGATAAATGAAAATTCAAAATGACACAAACAATCTTTGAGAAAAAATTGGGATAAAAAGTGAGACGAGTGAGGAAAGATCTTGTTTTTGAAAGTTTAAAAATTGAACTGTTTTGGTTATTTATAACCCAGCTTACTCTCCTCAGAACAAAAATAATTTACTTATTATAACTGTCACACTACCTTGTCCATTCGTTTCATATCTTCATTAAGCTTGAAAGCTTGGAGAAATCGAGAGCGGTGGAGATAATACATTAGCAAGGGCTCTAGAGAATGTGGCTCTCCCCGATTTCGTAGAAATTTTTCAAGGTAAATTTCCTCTTTTTCATTCAGGTTCAACTGCAGAAGCTCGCCAAGCAATTTATCTAAGATGGTAAAAATAGTGAAATTTACTATTAACTCCTATTTTATCTTTTACAGACAGAGATATAGTGCTGCTATACCGTTATTCGTGTTTATATCTAGTTTTGCATTTTTATTAAAGTTTCTAAATGTTGAAAGAGTGATGATTTTCCTGGTTTTCCACACCAGAATTCCTGATAGAAACAACAATTTTTATATGCAGACATGCCAACCTGCCAAGAACAAAAAACTGTATAGGGGTCCGCCCCTGGAGTCGTGGGTTTAAAACTACATATTTTTTTAGAAAGCTTTTATTTTGCCCTTGTTTCATTGTAATATTTCTGGAAACATTTCTCTCACTCTGGCATTGAAAAGATAAGCATTGGCAAGTTATTGGCTGCGATAAGAAATATGGTAAATAAAACTTTTGATCTCATAACTGAAACTGAATTATAGATTTCTGTAACAAAGTAATTGGTAACAGATGTCGTAGAATTCACTTTTACTTTACTAATTTAGAAGCGATTATATTTGTGCATTAAAATATGTTAATTGTTTTCATTGAACCCACCAATTTCAATAGATAATCTGGTCTGGCACAGATTGCAAATTTTTCACCACAGGGTGATGGTCAAATATATACTGTTTATACTCATTCAATAGCCCGTTTGTTCATAAGTGAGTAACCAGCTCCAAAAAATAATAGGACGGTGTAAACAAAACGGAAACATTTTTTTAAACTGCAAGCTAAATCGGTCATTATGTGGTTATTATGATATGAAAGTTTATTTAATTAATATGAGTATGTTATTATCTCAATGTAAAGCGCTGTGAGCCCGGCTCCTAGCTGGGATACAGCTCTACATATATTATGAATTTATTATTATTATGATTGTTTATTTTTGTTTATGTTTAACAAAATTTGTACAACAATTTATTAAAACATTCACAAAAATAAATAAAATGAATAAATTAGATAAGTGCAGATGTTTAATAATATTTTATAGCTTCTGGTAGAGCAGTGGAATCTAGAAAAGGACCTTAATGTTCTACAATAATTTTTTTTTATCCCTTACAGACCATGAAGGTCCATGTGAGCAGGTGAGCAGGTGAAGTAGCGTTCACAAGTTTTATTGACCACTAACGAGCATGGGATTGTGTGGTTAGCACAATGCCCTGGGGGGCTTGCCAGTACCAAGGCTCGAACTCGCGACTCGAGTTCTTGCAGCGGTTCGGTAGTCCAGACTTAGACCACTGCACCCCCTATGTTCTACAATAGCAACACCGATATTCAATGTACATGCAGAAATCAAATATGACCCGCTCGTATTCCAATCCCCAACCTTTTCCCATAGATTTTGTCCCAAAAAAGTCAGCTTTAGAACAAGAATATGTGGTAAGAGTTTTTGCAAATAATGATGCTGTTTAAAAAATGATATTTTTTTAAAATATATTTATTTAGAAACAATTTGATTAGTCTTAGAACAGTCGGACCTCGCTAAGTCGAACTCAAAGGGACATGAAATTTAATTCAAGGTAGAGAAAATGGCATCCTAGGCACAGGATTTGGCTGGGACTTAACAATTAATTTGATATAGAGAGGTTTTCGATTTAGGAAAGTTCAACTTAGCGAGGTCTGACTGTACTAGTACTATCACTCTCTAACTCGGCCACTGGAAAAGCTTTTTCAGCAGGTTTTTTAAAAAATGCATCCACTTAATGAAAATAAAAATTACAGTAAAGCTGTATTATTCTTATTAGCCTGCTAAAAGGAATAAAAATGCGATTGGATTACCAACAAAGAAAGATTTAGAGATAGCGTTGTGCTGCAATAACAGAAATGCAGGAAAAAAACACAAGGAAGAGGTATCATCAAAATACATAAATTACTGTCATAGTTGACGTCATTATTTTATTAATTTGTTATTGTCACTTTTGGATTTTTATTACACCAGAATTTTAAAGAATCAGAGTTAAAAAACATTTGTATAATTTTGACAAAATCTGAAAGGTTGGCAGGCCTGTATGTGCTCGTTCTTGCATTATAAGTGTTTTTATCCCTGTGTCTATCTGAGGGATGTATTAGATTATCTTTGAGTTATATTGCCTTATTATGTTTATGTAGTAATATGTACAGTGTAATAAAATGTTTCAATGCTGTAGACATTTAAAAGTATAATCATTTTTAAGAAATTCGCCTATAACATGAACAAACTAGCTTACTTTTCAAGCACTCTTTCAAAAGGTGTTCCACCAGAGTTTCAAAGTTGGTTTCGTTGTGGTATCCTCTCAAGTGTTCAAGAGCTTGGTTGACCTTCCTGCTTGCAGAAATAAATTTGTACACATTCACCAAATTATGTTATTAAAATTAGGAACCTATTCATTTGAAAATTTAACTATATAAAGTAGGTACTTAGGATAAAAAGATAGATTGGGAAACTAATTTTAAGAGAGGAAGAGTCAAGCTGGATGAACTGAAAGCTTTAACAATCAGTGTCTCAAGTGCTTTAAAACTTTTAAAAGCCCTGTTAACTTATACCCTCATCAAGTGACACTAATCCACATCTCTGTATTTAAAGACTTACCCTGTGTTGATCAAAACAGAAATGTAGAGCTTTTGCTCTTGTGGGGAGCTACCAAGTACACATTTAGTGTGTACATAGCGAGTAGCCGCCAAGCCTTGTGACTGTACAAGAAGTGTATTGACAACTGCTGCATGTATCCAGCTGCCTAAAGTATCTTCTTTGACTTTTGGATTGACTAAATGTCTAACACCTTCCTGCAAGTAAAAGAAGTTTAAAAAATAAACCTTCATTAAAAAGTAATAATATATTTGTTAAAGGCTTAGTTTCAAATAAAATTGTATAGTTATAGAAAAGACTATGAACAAATCTATAAATCCTAAATACCTAAATGAACTTAGTTGCTGTCTTATTGGCATGTTAACCTCTAATTGTCTATAACTTTAAGTCTTCAATGATATATTTACAAATACTCATTCATGGCCTGTTTATTATAAAATGAAAGGCTAACCTCATAGTCTCTGTGATCTATAAACCACAGACCCTGAACCTGGTGCACCAGACTTGGACTCAGCATGAAGCGTTTAATAAAGCTGACTAGAGTGCCTCCTGCATCAGTCATTTCCATAGCTGCCAAATCTTGAAGAAGGTATAGAGTGATGGCATGCTTAACTTCTATGTTGACATCCTCTATTAGGTACAAATTCACAAGGCCCTGGGAAGCAAAACATATTTTTATTTGTTAAGTAGATGATTAAAATGCAAACAGGGTATGAGTGAGGCTGACAAGATGTAACAAAACAGAAAACATTTCGGCAAAGAGCCTTCTTCAACCGACAAATAGTACACATAAAACAAATATAAAGAAATTAAAACTTAGCTGCAGTGACATCCAGAGCCTAAGAAAGCAATAGTAGGAAAAGAGTAGTAAGTGTTTTTCTAGGAAAGGAGAGAGTGGGCGTGGCAACTCATTTAGGTTTTTAGTGTAAACAAAACATTTTTATTTCTTGTAGCTCTTTTCCTTAGTCATGTTTTTTCAGCAACTAATTACAAATGAATGGATAGCAAGCAATTGATTTTTTCCTAAGGGTTTCAAGCTAATAAATAAATGATTCTTTTATAGTCACAGATGTATGCCATTGCATTGTACAAAATGGAAATAGATGGCAAATTAAATTAGTATTTATGGGCAGAATAAACATTGATTGATAGCTGAATTAGAGATACTTTTGTTCTGTGATGATACTAAAGCATAAAATGAGTTAAATTATTAAAGAAGGGAATATTTAAAGCTAGCATCTATTTCTTGATATACCTGGAAGCTGGGGGGAGGGTAAAGGCCATTTCCACCAAGAGTTCCCCAAGCATTTTGGATAGCTTGTCCTTGGCAAGTTATAAGGTCATCTATCAGGAGAAGACTAAATCCTTCCAACACACTGAAATTAATAGGAATATTTTAGCACATCTGGACTAAATTAACTGGCATTGCTCGACCTAAAGGTAAAATAATTAAAAACAGACAAATTAACCCATTAACTGCCATATTCCATATTCAGGGATCATATTTTTTAGACCTCTAGTCGCACCATCTGATACCTATAGAGAAAATAAAGATATGTTTGTCATGCGTCAGGGTTGTGTGTAAGCCTCTGATTCTTAATTTAGCATATCCACATGAACTGCTGTCCACCTGAGATCAGTCTTCCCATTGAGGTAGCCATTTTGTCACGTGGACAGAACACCGGCTTTGAAAGTAGTGGTTCCTTTTTATCAATTGTGTTTTTTTGTGATGATTGGTAAGTGCTTAGCGTAATAATCACAATTGTTTAATGCATTTCATTATTTTGATAGGTACAACTGGTCCACAAAGTTTGATCCCCATTTGGGGCTGATAAATAATACTTTCTTGAATTTCTGCAAATATTTTGTAATTGCATTTTACAGAAAATGGCAAGACACAGACAGGGCTCTCTCTAAGAATGAAATTCATGATGTTTTAAATGACCATGGACTCATCAGTTCTACTAAAGAAACAACAGCAATGGTACTATAGATATTGTGCCACTTCCTCCAGACCGTGTTGATGAACTGTCAGACAACGATGGTATTGATGAGAACATTATTGATGATGATGAAGCCGCATACGTTCCTGACCCAGTAGAAATTCATTGTGCAGCGAATGAAAATTATGTTATTATGGACTATGCATTGCCATCAACAAGCACCAATACAAATGATATTCTCCCACCACCTGCGAAAAGATTGAGCAACACTTGTGAATCCAAAGTGGAAGAAGAGACAACCGCTTTATTCAAAAAGTTATCCAAACAGTAATGTTGTGCAACAAAAAAGGGATCATCTCATCAACTTAGTCAGGTGAAAATACTCTGTGCAATGTTTTGAGAAGTTGATGGGGCGATTCTGACACATATTGGCCGCCAGACTGAAAATTATGCCACACAGAAAAACGACAACCAGTTTTTCTTGTAAAATGATTGTGTCGGAAAGTTTATTTGCATTCTTCACTGGGTACCACGCTCTTCCTCAAGAACAATTATACTGATGTGAAAAGGAAGACATGGATGTGCAATGTGTGAGAAAATGTATGATTTGAAAAAGGTACCTGGAAATAAAACGCTATCTCCATCTCAGTGACAATTCTGACCTGGAAGCCATTCCCACAAATGAAAGAGATAAGCTCTTCAACATTGGCCTGTTGATTGACAAACTCACTGAAAATCTGGAACTGGTCACCACATTGAAGGCACAGAAATGAGAAAACAACGGAAGTGTGCTGTGTGCAAGAAAACTAGATAGCATATGCCATGATCACCAATTACGACTCAACTAAATATTGAAATTTTCGGAAGAAATACCACTGGTGTGATTCAAAAATACATGCTTTCCTTATGAAGTTGATCAAAATTTATACCAATAAAGCAAAATTTAAAAAAAAAAAATAATTGGCAATTAATGTGTTAATATTTTAGTACTAAAAAATTAAGTATTTGAATTAATGTTCCAGTTCAGCTAAAGGCACAAGAATGATCAACACATTGGTCATGGGCATTCTAGAAGAATACGTAGGACATTTAATAACTACTGATTCTACCTATAATGAATTTATTCTACTGTCCAAATAATATATTTCTTTACCCTTCCAAATTTTTAAGTTCAGCACGTCTTTTTTCATAAACTTCCCTCAAATCATCAAATGGATAAACAAACAAATCACTTAAGGCAAGATTATTGCCATCTATTTCAGGAAGAAAGTTGTTTGAGATACACCATCGAACCACCTCAAAATGCTGGAGTAAGAAGTTGATAACATCTTGGCGAATTTCTAGTTCTAGTTGACCTGTTTATTGAACAAAACAAACAAAATCAATTTATAAGTTCAGTCAATAATAATCCTGTTGAAATATAAATACTTCAGTATGTGTTTAAACAATTAAATAAGTTCCAAATCAAAACGATAAGGCTATAACATAACTGTTACTCTGCATCTAAGGTTGAACTATTTCAGTGGTTTGTCAGATTAATTTTTTTTACATACTTTTTGCTCCCCTTTTGGTTTTTTTTAAAAATTATGATAGCTACTTTTCTTTAATAAGGACATTTATTTTAATAGGAAGTGTTAACTAATTTTAAATAAAACAATTAATAGGCTTAATCTTGAATAAATAAACTTCTATTTAAATGCAACTGGCCTCTTTCGGTAGTGGGGCTGGACTGGGAAATGAGTGCTTCAAAGATACGTTTTAATCTAGCCAAGGATCCAGTCAGAGATTCAAGTTGCCAGTCAGTTCTAGCGTCAATCTGGTGACCTGATCTGTTATAAAGTACTTCACCTGCATTAGACAAATACTAGTTTAATTGTTATTTCAGAAAGTTTACCCCACACTATTTAATAATTGTATGTTTATGACTTTTGGATTATCAAAATATCTGTAAGTTTTAAAAAAAATATTTAGAAAATAAAAATGATCAAACAAAAAGATTATAGCTCCTTATCCGACATTCAGAAATATAATAATAATAATAAAATGATGATTTATATAGCGCTGTATCCCAGCAAGGAGCCAGGCTCACAGTGCTTTACATGGAAACAAAAATACATATATAAATAAAAAGAAACATTCATAGCATATTAACTACATAAATAACAATACGGTATACTCAATACATCAGCTACGCTAATCAATTACAGAAATGTGGTTTTATTATTTTTGAAAATAAATTTTAAAAAGATGTGTCTTAAGTGCAGTCTTAAATGACTTAGCAGTTGAAATGCTACGGATGTGTAATGGAAGAGAATTCCATTGTTTGGCTGCACAAAAGGAGAATGACCTTTCGCCAAATGTTTTAGTTCTTATCTTAGGAACACAGAGAATGCGTGTATCCGCAGAGGAGCGTAGCTGACGACTTGGTGAGTAGACTGACAAAATATAACAATCTACAGTAATATAACTAAACATACAATACAAGCAAATTGTGGTGTTTGTGGAAGCATTAAAGGGTTTAGAAAACTTTAGACATAAATATACAAATGAGATAATGTAACCTTAAAAAAAAAAACGCACCAGTATTATACATGGTTAAGAATAAAATATAATTTATGTGAATTTTTAGTTTTAAAAAATTAATTAATTGTTCTTACACACAGAGTCCAGAGACTTTTTTATGCTGATAACTCTGTCCCAAGCCCAATCTAGCAACAAAGTTAAAGTACAACCGTTTTCAGCAAACTCTCCCTCAGCCCACTGTTGGATGCACTGTGGTATCAATGTTGATGTAAGGTTTTTTTCAAGTGCCATGTTTAAGAGTGCTCTACGCTGATAGTCCTGAAGTACAGAAGGTAAAACAGAATCCAGGAGATGTTAGTACTTATAAAAAGATATTTAAGATTAAAATTATTTTTGTAACAAGTTTTTGAAACAAATTTAATAATTGCAGGATATTCCCATAAATAGGCCCTGGGCTTCAAAATGGAAAATTGATGATAGAAGATTGAAATTTTTGTACCAAATAAAGGCTCATGGGCGATTATATGGAAATGGAAATGCATGCGCGGGTTCAAAACACAATTTTTTTTGTCTCTGAAATAATTTCCTAAAAAATACTTCAAAAATAAAACTATTACAGTTTTACGTTAATAGTTTGAACACATATGTTTAGCAACAGTAACAAAAAACAAACATCTAAATTAATTTTTTAAACACTTAATGACAGAGATGATTCATCAAAAGTTTAGGTAAATGTGCTTAATAATTTTTGTAACATATATAAGCCCATGGCCTGTATATGGAAAGACTTTTTGTTTACAAGCCAATGGCCTTATGCTCAGGTGGGCCTATTTACAGAAATCTCCAGTAACATTGCTAAATTTACTGGATTGAGCTGAAATGAGTTTCTCACAAAAAAAGGTATTTTACCAAATCAGTTAATTTCGTTTAATACCAATAGTGGATTATTTAGTGGTTTATCGAACTATCACTCACAACTCCACCAGATTTTGTATCCTCATAGGTTTGTGGCAGTAGACGAGCCCTCAGACACTGATGATAGAAATCACTTGGTTCTATAAGATACTGGTCTCCATCTTCTACAAACTGACGGATCAGCTGCCCTTGCCAACCATTACATCTGGCACTTATAAATCCATCTGCCATCATAAATCTGATGCCTTAAAATAGTTTAAAAGGAAAGAAATGTGAAGAAAATTAATTATTTAAAAAGAAGTAAAGACGAAAGCTTTCAGTACTTCAACTTACCAATAAAGGAGAATTAGAAACTATAATTCACAACAAAAACTAGCGTGGAAAATGTTGATTTTTTTCGATTAGCCATCACTTCATTACAAAAAAAAAATTAAAAAATTATGTATTAGTTACTTGTTAGCTGTAATGCTGATGGGAAGCTGTGCTCCTCCGGAGGTAATGGAGAATTGTTAATAAACTTACAAACTCTGTCCCCTCTCACTTCCACATTCTGTTCAAAAACAAGGACATTGAAACTTTGAAGTATTAATACAGACCTCAGAAATCATTTGCAAACAATGGTATAGGAAGAAAGAAATGTTTCAAATGAACTTAGATATAAATTATGAACATACATTAAATTGTATTTAAATTTGATTTCAAGCCAGTTAAGTATGGAGCATATGGAGCAGGAGTGGAGGAATTTAATAGCATGATTTTAAAAAAAGTCATCTCACCAAAAGAGCGTGAGACTGAGAAAGTTGAACTATTTCATCTAAGCAATACACAGCCCAGAATGAACAGAGCTGAAGTGAACTGCCGTGACATCTAACTGAATGTGGCATTTGAGCATGGTACCATCGGTTCAAGTCAAATATTGTCATCCAGTGTTTGGACATTCCACCACCTTGTTTGCCTTCAGCTCGCCAAACAAAAACACTGAGGCTGAGATCATTGCCATGAAAACCTGTGATTGAATAGAAAAACTAAATCATCACAAATGGAAAAATAAAACAATTTTTATGCAATATATGTTTCTCTTGAATGGGTCCAAATAAAATGAACTTGTTTCTATCTATTATTTTAAGGGCAATTAGTCAATGTTTGATAAACTAATTAATCTATGCAAGCTACACTAATGGCTCGCTACAAGATATCAACTCATTGTGATAGGGTTAAAAAACATATCACTAATCTTACCTTCTTCAAAGGACTCTGTCAAAGTTGATGATGGTGTAAAAAAGGGATTCCTTATTGTGAAACAGTTTATAAGACTACTGCTCCATGTTGATTTTACATCGCTGCTATAAGGATCCAAAGTAAGCCTGTGATCCAGACGAGCACACACACTCTCAAGTTCCTAACAAATAAAAATTATTAATCAAAATACTAAATGGTCATATGTCAAAAATATCCAGCTGTATGTTTTTAATAAGAGTATTCAGCATATTTAAGAGTGATACATAACTTAAAGCAATTATAACCCATATTATTTCAAACAATTTAAATAACCGCTTACGTCGTAGAACATGCCAAAGTTTGCATAGACATCTTTCTTGGCAAAACTCAGCTGGTACAAACAAATGCTAGAGACACTGCAAAAATTAAAATATACATTGATAACATGCAAAAACAACCACAATGAGTAATTAACTCTTAATGACTTAATGTGTTAAAGTGTGATAATGCGCACCTAGCCTCTGTTACCCACATCAGTCAGTAAAATTTTCAATAAAAATAATTCACCCTTTAAAAATATTGAAATAATTTTTACATTTTATTGAATTTCCTTTTTTTTTTATTAAAAAAACAAATCTAGCCATACCTCTCTTCAGAAGCCTCATCATGAGCCACCCACAAATAGACAAAATTTCTTGGATCATTCTCTGGTTCCTGTACTACAAATCCTGAAACCGGCACTCCATCAGGGGAATAGCGTGAGCTATAACTGCAGGTTTTAATTTGGGTGAAAAATAAGATATAAATAATCAAACAGGCATAGATATAATAATACAACATTGAGTGTGTGGCTAATGATTTGTGCCTGTAACACAGCATTCAGAATGTGCCGTATAATAATCATAACATCCATGTAAATTAATTTCCACTGTTTTAGTCTTTACTGTTTAACAAATTAAATACAAGCAATCAAGCTTCTGATTTTAGTTTTAAAGTCAATTTTTTTCAAAAGAAGACATTTGTGTTCAAAATATTTAGTATAATTTTTTGAAAGCACATCTTGAGGAACTAATATGACAGATAAGTAACTCAGGTACTTACTCAAGCACTGGGTTGTATAGTTTCCAAAGTTGGAAACAGCCAAAATTGAAACCAACTGCTAGAGTACCAGCTTGCTCCAAATACTTGAGACTGGATATGCTGACTGTGTCTTATGTGAACAAAAACATTGAAAATCATTTGACACTACATCAACAACAGGAACCGGTTATTATATTAAAATAAGCTATTTATTCAGTTTTAGAGGATTATAATATTTGGACATTACCTTCGTCTAAAACTTTTTGCACTGTATCATCTTGTCTTCTGTAATAATAATGACCATGTCTATGACACTGCTCTGAAAAAATATTGACTTTCTATTAATTACAAGGAACATCATTAACAACACATTTTTCAAACAAAAATAAATGTTACTAATTATAGTAATTAAATTATAAACAGTTGGTTTTTAAAAAAGATGTTGATAAATACACTATTGTTGAAATAATTGAAGGAGTGGCTAAAGAGACTATTTTAAAAGATAAATGTAAACCCTTTCCTTCTTAGTACATAACAAATAATGCCAAAAGAAAATTATTATCAAATTTTTAAATGTGTTCTGTAAAAAATGTAATTAAAAATACTTAACCTGTTTAACCATCTATACTTTTTTTTAATGTTATTCATTGTCAATTTACTCACCATCGAGCAGAAGTGCTATGTGTTGGTCATATGAACAGGCTTGGTCTCGCTTAGCTTTCAGATCAACAATGCGAGGGGAAATCACCAATAGCTTTTTAGTTGTCATTTCTGAGCTTTGTTGCAAAGCTAAGTCATCAAGACAAAGATCTAAGTGATAAAAAAATCATTACTGAATAATTTGGACTGAGCATTTAAACATAAACAGTAATTATCATTAGATGATGTTTTTACTCATTAGGTTCATGCTGTTATTTCAAAATAGTTATGTTTTTAAAAAAAGAGGACAAAATAACTACCTTGACAGATGAATATATATTTTTAAAATATATGTTCAAATTCTGACATTATTCAAATTTGAATTTTTAGCTGCTTAAATATTTTTTCGTTGAGGAAGGCTCTTTGCCGAAACGTTTGTTGTTTTGTTATGTTCTGTCAGGCTCACTCATACCCTGTTTACATATTATTCATCTACTAATCTGGAAGCCTGATTGCTGTCTCAGCCACATTTTTTTCAACTTCATAGTTTAACAGTTAACAGGTCATATTTTAAGTAACTATACTGTAAATCACATGAAGATTTTAAGTTAACTAATGATTCTACACTGATAACCCAGTGCCTATTCCATTACAAAATACATGCCGAAATACATTAAAAAATGTTTGACACCCTATTCTATAATTTATCATATTTAAAATTAATTATTGCCTCTCCGTTGTTTTCAATATATTATTCTTTCTGTCAATGTATTTAGAGGGGTTTCTCTGTGTTTCTGTTCTACTGATAAGATATCTTTAATAGGTGCAAGGGTTTCATAATGATAATATCAGGAACTTCACTGCATAAGTATAATGAACTGTGAATTGGAATGGAGGAAGCAATGGACACTAATGTGTTAATTATAGCCTTAAATGTTCCTTATAAACCCATTTTTGGGTGCCTAAAAGCCTTTGGCAGGAATGAGCATTTAATGTATTGAGTTTTTGTATTTTTACTAACAGTATTTGAGGTAGAATAAAATTAATGGTAAAAATGCTGCTAAAGTTGAACTTTTATTATATATATTTTTTTATTGAATGTGTTGAAAGGTAGCACAAAGACAAAAATCACTTTTTGATCGTTGTGTTTTTATGATCTTTGATTTTTGGCAAAGGATAGCATAAGAAGTAAAACTTTGCATATCTATTTAATGGTATAAATAAATTTTTATACACTGCATACCAACAAGATAGACATATCCACCCTCTGTTCCAACAGCAACCAGACCAGAAAAGAATTGTAGGTGCTTACTAAATACCCAAGTCGGGATATCATCTGCTGTGTTTGTAAATAATACCTCAAGGGATGTTACCTATACATTTAGAATAAATATATTTGAAAGTTTTAAGTAATTAATAGCAATACTGAAAGGTAAACAAGTATAAGACAAAACAATTTTCATTTGAAAAAAATGGGGCATTTTTATTTAAAATATAAAATGAAATTGGAAACTTTATTAATTATTACTTTGTAAAAGCTAATTACCATACGTTTATTAAGCTTCCACTAAATATGACTTACTTTCTGTGGAATTTCAATACTTCGTACAACTTTTCGTAGACCTAAGCTAAAAATAGAGAGACATCCTTGATCAGAGCTACTGGTGGTGGCAACAAGCAACAAGTATCCACCTTGATATTTAAGGCTTGTGACACACACAATAGTGGTAAGTGTATCCCTCAAAACTTTTCCAAACCTCCATGATGCTAACAGTTCATTTGTTTGTGCTAGAGTTACCTCAAGATAAGCTTCTTTGTAAATCCAGCTGATAAGGCCATCTAAAAATAAAAGATTACAGTTTTTTGCTAAAGGCTTAAGTATGAGGCAATTGAGTGTTAACCAAATAATTGAAAGTAAATGTAGATTACACATATAATACAAACTATCATAAACTATAAAATTTTATATGCCATAATTAACATATCTCAAAAAATATGTTCAAGTAATACATCTTGTATTTAAAATTCATTGATTTTTGTAATCACCTTGAGATATTCCCGCATGTGTTGCAGCAAACTCTCGACCTTTAAATATTGTAATACACTCGGGTTTCAATTCCAGTTTCATTCTGATGTTAATAGCCCATTCAGTAAGACAGATGAAAGTAAGTTAAGAATATATGATAGCTTGCATGTTTACATTTGTAGTAGTCATCACCTAGGAAGACAAAATTTCAGTAATAATAGGTAAATGGGTCGGGCAAGCCAAAATGCATAATTCAGGGGTTCCATACCTTACAGTCGTTATAAGCTCCTCATTTCAGCTTATGAGAAAACTATTGAAATAAGGTTATCAATAGTTAGCTAGTCCTTAGATTAGCACATACTTTTAATCTGGAATGGTTTACATATGTATTCAGGAGTTCATTTTTTATCATATCACTGAAATCTTAAAACAGCCATTAAATTTGATTCGGGCAGCTGAAAAATAATTAAAAAATTATAAAATTTATTTTAAACTCTTAATTAAAGCCTCAAAGCGCGGTAATGTGTGCTTTGTCTCTAATACCGAAGCATGGTAATGCGCGCCTCAATAGAACTCTCTTTAGAAACAAAATTACAGAAAATAAAATTCTTCAATGCATGAAAGATGATGTTTTCGACTTCCAGCAATGGCGGCCGTTGCCTGCAATTGTGTTATCACTCGATTCGCAAAGTTTTTTTGGTGGTTAAAAATTATTTTTTTGAACATGTGATTTTGCTATACTTTGTATAAAAATAATAGTACTAAACTACAGGTAAAAATAGTATTAAACTCAAGATGGTCTTTTTGCTTAAATACGTAAAATAACCATTCTTATCCTAAAAGATGAAGTCAGTAAGACAATTCAATAATAGTATAAATGCATTGTACGCAATTTTTTAAATTTCATAACCGGTTGATAGCAATATGGAAAATCTTTGCAGGTCTGAGGTGGAAGTTGATTAAAAACCTTCTGGGGCTTTAAGAGTTAATATAATTCCCCAATCGGCTGAATCAAAGTATGTCGACCGTGACGTCACGACGCTACCGGTTGCTGGAAAAGAAAGTTCTATAAATTCTAAAAGGATTATAAAAAATGGAAGGTTTTAGGGTTTGGGTTAGGTATAGATATAGAATTTTAATTTCAAAGCTTTTTAACGGACGTGCTATAACTTAGAACAACAAAGAGGGCCGCCATGACCGTGATGTCACGGTCGACATACTTCGCTTTTACCCCCTAATCATCACTTTAACTTTAATTCCTTATTAGTTTGGCTCATATTTTTTTTTAATTCGCTGTGTTGACAGGCATCAGCAGGCCAGAGAGGTAAAGTCTTTACTAAAGAACATGATTGTCATTGCTCCAACAGACAATCGAGAGATGGAGGAAAAAGATAGCAGAATTTTGGAATGTGGGTCACAAGTTTTGGAATAAATTACATTTTAAAATTATATAGTTTATATTCGGGGCAAAACAAAATGGACAAAAAAATCATAACTCTACAGTCTACTTCTATAAAAGATAGAAAGACAAAACAAGTGTTTTTGAAAAGTGAAAAGGTCTAAATACTAACTAGTCTAATCCTGTAGCAAGCCCTATTTAAAATGATATATTGAAGCCTATTATTGCCACTATTGGACTACATTTAAATTTTCTGTCAAAGTACCTACATATGCGCAGAACGATCCACAAATAAGTTTTAAAGTGACTGATATTAATGTGCCTATGCCTAGGCCTATACTTATTAGAGTATTTCGAGTTTTAAATGTTAAGTTTAAGTTATTTATAAGTAGTTAATATCTTATCTTATATGTTACAGACGCTCCTTCTGTACATAAGATTATTGCGTCCTACGTATTTCTATGGTTTGTGTTTAGTCCTGTATTCTTACTAGAGTTTTAAAAGATGATAAAGTGGTGGCTTTCCTGGTTTCTTCAGGCAACCCATTCCACGCCCGAATACCGGACGGAAAGAAAGAAAACTTGTATGTGTTTGTTCTTGCATATGGAATAAGAAAGGTGTTTTTAACTTTATGTCTATTTGAGGGTTGTATTAGGTTATCTTTGTGTTGTATTTCTAAATTAGAATTAATTGCCTTATGTCTTATGTATAATTACTAATTTACTCTTGGTTCTTCTATCCTCTAGTGTTTCAAGGTTTAATGATTTAACTAACGGTGTTACTCTTGTCAGTTTTGAATATTCTCCAGTAATGAATCTGGCAGCTCTTTTTTGGATTTGTTCTAACTTGTCAATATTTTCTTTGGTGGATGGGTCCCATACAGTACAGAAGATGCATATTCTAGTTAAGTCTCACCAGGGTGAGGTAGCATTTTAGTTTTATATCTTTGTTACATTAGTAAAAGTTTCTTTTTATAAAGCCTAAGGTTTTGTTTGATTTTTTAATAACTTCATTGACATGGGGATTCCAAGATAGTTTCTCATTTTCATTTATTATGACTCCTAAGTGACCTAAGTCCCTAAGTATTTCGCATCTTTAGTTTGGGTTAGTTCTTTTCCATGAATGAAATATTTTGAATTTATTTGTTTCTTTGTTACTCTTAGCAGTTGACATTTTTCTGGGTGGAAGGACATACTCCAGTTAGTTTCCCATTTTATTAATTCATCTAAGTCTTTTTGAAACTTTTTGTAAAATTTTGCTATCTGAATCTGTATCTTCTTGTCTTAAGTCACAAATAAGTGTTGGTTTTCCTTGTTTCTTCAGGCAACCATTCCAAAATAAATTACAGCTTTCATGCAGTTACCCAAAATATTTGTCTAAGTCTTACCTCATTTATCAGATTTAAAAATAATGCAACTATTCATAGAAGTCTACAGCTAACACATGCTATAAAACATATTGCCGCCTGAGAGTATCCATTTTGTTTTTCCCATTGTCTCTTTTACCGATACATGAGATACATTAACCTTGTTCCGAGATGGAAAATTAAAACAAATGCACGCGATATTTTTGATGATACGAACGTCATAAGAGCCAATTAATAAGAATGAATTGTTTCTCTTAAGTTATGCTAGTGAACATAATTACTAAATGGATGCATTAACATGTAAATATTTTTAAAATTTTTTAAATTTTTTAACTTTTTTTTTTTTTTTTTTTTTTTTTTTTTTGGGTTGGTGGTTGAGGTATGTTGAATATTTAAAATTGACACTGACTCTGACAAGAGTAACTGAAACTGTATTAACAGAGTTAACTATTAGTAATAGAATAAGTTTAGTTAAATATGTGAACCTAGACATAAATGACAAACAATGAATGAACGAACAACGCAATAATATTATGTTCAGAAGGAGTCAATAATATATAAAATAAGATAAGGTAAGATCTTTCGGGAAGTGTGTAGAGTAACAGGATTTCAATATGAAGGGAGAACCGTTTTTCTGCGGAGTAAAATCAAAAACGTATCCTTTAAATTATATATTAAGGGTTTTTACCATCACCAAAAGTTTTCAAGCACTATCAATGATCAAGTGACCCCCTCAAAGTTTACGTATGTTTACGCTAGGGCCCTGACTTACCCTACACACCAGAGACGTAGCAAGGGTGCAGGGTGTATGTACATGTGTTACAGGGTACCATGTTGACACTTAAATGTGTTATTGAATTTAAGTGATGAAAGATGGCCTTTATATTCACTGATCTATAAACCCGCTTAATTTTAATGTTGTTTATTATTTAAATAGTCAACTTCAATCTCTCAAGGTTCATTTAAGTTTTTAAATCGGTTTCAACAAGAAAAGTGGGGAAATCCAGAAAAAAAAGCATGTCTCGTAAAAACATTCTGCCGCCCACTTCACGGGTTTTACAACATGGGAAGAAGGCTAATGGAGAATGATTGATGGTAATGGAATTTCAGCAGTGAGTCCAGCTCATATTCATTTGTATTTTTAAAAACACGTTGGTGAGATATATTAATAAACAGACTCACCTTTTGTGAGAGACGAGTTCTTATGTTTACATTGTATGAGCTTGCGAGGACTTGACATTGACTGAGTATGAAACACGTAATTTGCTGTGAACTAGAATAATGTGTGGTTGTCAACTGAGAGTATAGTTGGCTATATATAAATATAACAAAGGATTTTAAAAAAACAACACATTTTTATAAGTGGACTAAAAAGAAGATTTTAAAAAATATTTCGCCTTTTACTAAAGATTTCCGTGGAGAGGAGAAAATTAGTGAGTCTAAACGACTATTTTTCAAGCCCTACCTTCGTAGGGTCAAAATGAATGAAAAATGGGCAAACACGATTAAAGCCTATCTCCCACGATAGAGTGTACACCATGATAGATACATGAATATTTGACCACAATGGGTATTTTACACGCCATGCATTTTTAAGACGAGATGGCACCTAAACTATTATGAATTTTATTTTGGTTTTCACAATATTAATTTTTAAAGAGGAAGACAATTACTGCACATTTATATAAACGCATTTCTCAAAGAAAGACCGTGCTAGAAAATGTGATCACAATTAATGCAAGTAAAAGTTCAATTCAATTATACATACAACCATCATTAATTTGCTCTTCATTTCATGAATTATTCAAACAATTTTGCTTTTGTACACTGTTCACTATTGTGGTTTAAACCTACGGTGGATTAAGAGGGGGGGCTGAACGGGCTAAAGCCAGGGACCCCCAATGATTTAGAAGCCCCTAAAATTAATAGTATTGTATAATAATGGTTCACAATTGTTTGCATGAATCCCTGAAAATACCATACATAAGTTAATAAAGTCTCTATTTTTCCGGAGAAAATGTCGGAGAGAGTGAGATATCAGAAATTGTCATCGTTTGTAATAATATCTAATAGCTATTATGCAGGAAAAAGGGAAAATTGATTTCTTATCTGCCAACATGGAAATAAAGGATGTGGAAACACGTCTTATGAAACTTCGATTTGACTGTTCACGGTAATCAACTATCTGTGAAGAGTTGATGAAACAGATGGTAGTATTTCCTGTTATTATTGCTGAAATAAAATCTGCAAAGTACTTTTCGGAATCTTAGACTCCACGCCAGATATTACGCACGTGGACCAGTTAACGTTGATCATCTGATGTGTTGCACAATCTGGCCATGTTGAGGGATTCATCAAGTTCATACCAATGTATTCCCATACTGGATCAGTAAATGCCAAAATTATTCTTAATTTTTTGGAAAAAATGACATTCAAATTCAAGATTATCGTGAACAGTCATACGGCAATGGTGCAAATATGAGCGGGAAATATACGAGAGTCAGGGCTATATTTCTGAGAATTGCAGTGTTGCTCATTATGTGCCGTGCACAGTTAATTCCATAAATTGGGTTGGGAAAGGTGCAGCAGAAGCTTGTCCAAAAGCATCCAGATATTTTTTTGTGCCTTCTGCAAAATCTTTATGCCTGGCTTGTTATCTAATCATCGTTGGAAGATACTTCAAAACACCTGAAAGCATTGTATGACACAAGATGGTCAGCTCGACATGTAAGGTGTGTTAATAAATCATACCATGAGAATATTGCATTACTGGAAGGTTTGGCAACTGACGAAAATCAGCCACGTGACATTCGCCTTGCAGCAGAATGATTTCGGAAGGAATTTGAACTGGAAGTCGCTATTTTACTTGAAAATGGACGCAAGCTGGACTGGGCCCCAGTATTTTAACAAAAAAGGCCCGAGACAAACTGTTTACATTTTTACCCCCTCCCCCCCCCAAAAAAAAAAGGCAAAAGAGTTTAAAAAAACTTTGTTTAGGGCTGCGGAAATTAACGATTAATTAATCGATTTAACGTTTAAATTTCAAACGGTTTAAATTAATTTCATCGATTAAAATTTGATATATAAAAGAAGATGCAGTCGCTATTATGACGGTCGCTGTTTTGATACAGTCGCTATTCTGCCCCGATGCGCTCGGCAACCATGCAAATCACTATAATTTATCGAAATTTGTTGGTCTCTCTAGTGTGAAGACATTGTTAGTGAAGGAAATAATTCAGTTGCATTTTCTATACTTGCAGACGAGACAAATGGCATTTCGGGCATTGAGTTGATGTAACTTGGTGTTAGATTTGTCTAAGAACAAAATGGAAAAATGATGGTCACAGGCAAATTTCTAGGATATATTCCAATTGTCTAAAGAACAGTTGAAGGTTTAGCCAACACCATCATTAAAATTCATTAGACTTTGGATTAGATATGACAAAGCTTGTTGGTTAAGGATACTGCTGTTGTTCTAAAATGGAAGGTAAAGAAGGAGGAATCCAAGCAATAATTAGAAGAAAAAAACACCCAAAAGCAGCATTTGTACATTGCAGTTCACATAAACTTAATCTTGTCGTGAACGATTTAAATAATGTGAATGCTATACAAACACAATAGGAACAATTAAATCAATTAACAAACAGACCAGGACTAGTACTAGACTGCACAATAATTCCTGGGCTGTCTGGCCATGATATTGTTAGGGTAACCAACACAATAAAAACTAAAATAAATAAGATGCCTAGAAGAACAATATATCTTTGGAATAAATGCAACTTAATAAAATTACACCAATCATCTTCTAATTTCCAACAAAATTTCCTAAGTAAATTCAGCATAGTTAGCCCTGTAGAAGAAATATGGAAGGAAATAAAAACATATCTAAAAACCACAATGGATCAGAATGTTCCAACAAAAATAACTTCAAATAGAATTAATAAATGCTGGTTCAATTTTAAATTAAAAAAGTATTGCAAACTAAAGGAGAATTTATTTAAGAAATTTAAGGCTACCAATTTATAAAGGATACACAAAAAATACTTAAAAATTAAACACCTGACACAAAAACTTAGCCGTAACCTCCAAAATAATTATATAAACAATGTGATAACTAAAGATAACAATAAAAACTTATGGTCCTTTATCAAATCTAAAAAAATGGAGCCTTCAGGTATAGCCACACTAAAAGGCTCAAATAATAAAACCTATAATGATAATGAAACTAAAGCTAATATCCTTAACAAATATTTTGCATCATCATTTTCTGCCTCAGGCGACAAGGAAATTTCAATAAATTTAAATAAATTGGAAGAAATAGGTAACATAACTGGAGATGAGATAGGTATACATTCACTCCTAAAAAACTTAAAAATAAACAAAGCTACTGGCCCAGATGAATTACCTGCCAGGTTATTAAAAGAATTAAGCAATGAACTGTCCCCAATCCTTGTAGTTCTTTTTCAAGCCTCTCTAAACCAGGGTAAAGTGCCCCAGGATTGGAAATTAGCCAATGTAACGCCACTCTTTAAGAAAGGTGATAAGTCCGACCCTGGTAATTACAGACCTGTATCACTTACTAGTATCACATGTAAATTACTGGAACACATAATATATAGCAGAATAGTTAACCACCTTGACAAATATAATGCCCTATGCCCACACCAACATGGCTTTAGAAAGAACAGATCATGTGAAACACAATTGATAGGCCTAATAGATGATCTATCAAAAGGCTTAGATAATAATGATCAAATAGATACAATATTACTAGACTTCTCAAAAGCATTCGACAAAGTTCACCACCTTAGTTTACTCAAAAAACTTAAATACTTTGGAATCTCAGGTCCCTTACATCACTGGATCCAAGATTTCCTATTGGGTAGGGAGCAAACTGTAATAATTAATGGATCTAAATCTACACCAATAAAGGTTAACTCAGGAGTTCCACAAGGAACTGTCCTAGGTCCCTTACTATTTTTAATTTATATAAATGACTTACCCAACAATATCTCAACAGGAACTAAAGTTAGGTTATTTGCTGATGATTGTATAATCTATAGAACAATCAAGTCAGAACAAGATAGCAAAATTTTACAAAAAGACTTAGATGAATTAATAAAATGGGAAACTAACTGGAGTATGTCCTTCCACCCAGAAAAATGTCAACTGCTAAGAGTAACAAAGAAAAAGAAACAAATAAATTCAAAATATTTCATTCATGGAAAAGAACTAACCCAAACTAAAGATGCGAAATACTTAGGAGTCATAATAAATGAGAAACTATCTTGGAATCCCCATGTCAATGAAGTTATTAAAAAATCAAACAAAACCTTAGGCTTTATAAAAAGAAACTTTTACAAATGTAACAAAGATATAAAACTAAAATGCTA
>MUZC01000548.1:317319-338622 GCA_002072015.1 Radix auricularia | reverse complement strand
AAAAACACCTTTCTTATTCCATATGCAAGAACAAACACATACAAGTTTTCTTTCTTTCCGTCCGGTATTCGGGCGTGGAATGGGTTGCCTGAAGAAACCAGGAAAGCCACCACTTTATCATCTTTTAAAACTCTAGTAAGAATACAGGACTAAACACAAACCATAGAAATACGTAGGACGCAATAATCTTATGTACAGAAGGAGAAGATAAGATAAAGATAAATTAAAGTGTTTTCCGCGAAATTAGATTCTAATCAGCGAAAAAAAACTAAATCAAAATGTTCGTTTGCTAAGTGAAACTACATGGACACATAAATATAAATGCTGGCGTATTTTGCTAAAAATGTGACAGAAATTTTATTTACAACAATCAGTAATGTAATCAGTTATAATTGCAGATATAATTCTTTTTTATGTTTGATATGTGTACACTGTCTTCAATGTAATTAACTTGCGGGGAATTTAGTTTACTTTTATTGTAACAAATTTATGACATTTTTCTATTTTTTTGTTGTTTTTGTTTTTTTGTTTTGTTGGGGGGGGGGGGGCTAATGCCCATGCATGTATTTCCGAACTTCAACAACGAATATCCGAATATGTGTCAGAAATCACAGAGCATTGTTTTTCAAATGTGAAAATCAGATTTTAAGCGTAACATAGCAAAATGGAGGTGAGACTGCAATGAGGCTTATAAATAAGGCTTTCATTGGATTTCACCGCTGCTAAGTTTTTATTTTTTTATTTTTATATTCGTTTTATTTGTGTATTGTTTGTTCGCTGAGGAAGGCTCTTTGCCGAAAGGTTCACTGTTTTGTTACGACCTGTCAGTAGTGTCAGGCTAACCCTTACCCGTACCCTGTTTATGTCTTTTCCATTTACTAAGCGTAACAAAAGGATGTTGATGGATAATCTTAATATTCTATATTACAGATTCTCCTTTAAATTCAAAATATTATTACTTATCCGGGTCCATATATTCATATATCTAGTCTTGCATTTATATTAGACTCTAAATTAGAGTTTTAAATTTCGAGATCGTGTTGATTTTCTTGACTTAACTTAAATTTATTATTATTTAAATGAACGGCACCTTAATTATATAAAATGGATTCATATTTTTCAACGAGGGTTTGGAATGAGGCTAAAAGTAAAAGCGGTGCGATTGTCCGAAGAACGCTAGCGTGCACGATCAGAGGCTGTTACAGCCATCAACGACAGTTAAAAACACTCAACTCGGACGCCTGAATGTATAAGTGACGCAGAGAAATTACGGGCATACGTAATAGATGTTAACGTCATTTTTTAACATCTATAGAGTACAGACGCCCTCTCTATGCGGAAGATTATTGCGTCCATAGACCGTGCCGGTCTATTGGAAAATCAAAGGCCAGAGGGATACAGGTCCCTTTTGGTTTCCAGCTGCCTTTTTCAGGTACCAATTCGGAGCTGGGTGGTCCCGGGAACAAATCCCTGCCTTCACGGAGATTCGAACCCGTGACCATCGGTATACCAGCCGAGCCCAACTCGACCACCGTGTCATAGTTTTATTTCATTCCTCAAATGTCACTCTTGGAAAAATTTATCAAGTACAAAAATACAGATAACAGTCACGATATGATGTCACGCACCTAAAAAAAGAGGCGTGGGGGTACACAGTCCACACATTTGTGACGATGTGTGACGAGGGAAATGGGGGGGGGGGATGAGAAATGTGACGTCATATCAATAATTGCAACTTTAAATTGAAGTTCCACTTTTATATATTTGATTACTTCAATTTAATTTTATGACGCTTTACATGGCTTCACGCATGCTATGATTTATAATATTACAGTGCAACCTAACACTAAATACATACTTAAATGACAAAAAAAGTGATTTGAAAAATGCTCTTTTTCAAATGGAAGAGACAGCTTTTATTGGGAGGGGGGGTCAAAGCTTTATAAAAAACGTCATATTGGAGGCGGTGGTCTAAGTTTTTATGACGACGCGTGAAGAGTGGGGGAGGGGGTGGAAAATCGGCCAAAATCGCGTGACGTCATTTATGAACGGACATTAATACGGATTTCTACGAAGCTAAAAATTGATAATGAATTTTAAGAGAAATACTTTTTCAAGCCATGATTTAGTCGGTTTGAACAAAGTATATATATATTTATACAAGTTTGTAACAAAAAGTGTCGTTGAAATTAAAAAAAAACTTTAAAGATATGTTTGATTTTATTATCCCATTTAAAAACGCATTGAATTAGAAATGTTGCTGCTATCTTCTAATTATTTGTTTTAATTATTTTTTAAAATTAGAAATGATTTTTTAAAGTTATTTATTAAAAAGTAGCATTTAACCTGGAAAATCAAACATGGCGAACACAAGAAGAACTATTGCCATTGCTGCATTTCTATTATTAAATTATATCACCGTTTCGTGCTCATTTGGGCTTTACGAAGATCAAGCAGGGTTATTCGATTGGTTAGTAATTTTTAATAGTAATAGAATTAGTATTAGTATTGTTATTAGTGCTTATTAATTAGGTTGTTAACGGTTAACTGGTTAGCCGGTCCTCAGACTCAGAACAATTGAATTGACAATTGAACAATTCAGAACATTTATTTTGAACCAGTTGTCAGTTGACAGTTGAGCTACAAAGTTGATCTTTATGTTTTTGTATTTAATTTAAGAGGCTCTATAAAGTTTTACTTTTATATTTTTAAAATTAATTTGAATTTTTTCACCCCAGTGCCGAATATAATATTTACACATAAATAATTAAATTAACGGCTAAAACCTATATCTCCGACCGGAGCGTCGCGTCTCTTCCGATTTTTAGGGTTTGGGTTAGGTTTAGCTTTAGAATTTCGAAAAATTGATTATTTTTAGGGTTTGGGTTAGGTATAGCTTTAGAATTTCTGAAAATTGAAGATTTTAGGGTTTGGATGGCCGCCGATAAGGTCGGCCCGGTCGGAGATATAGGTTTTAACCAAATTAACTCTTCTTGTGCCATAAGGTTTTTGGAAAACTTCCGCCTCAGTGCCGTAAGTAAGAATTTCCCAAATTGCGATCAACCGGTTATGAAATTTAACAAATTGCGTAAAATCCATTTATATTACTATTGTCATACTCATACTGACTTCATCTTTTAGGATAAGAAAGGTTTATTATTATTTTATGAATCCAAAAGACCATATTGAGTTTAAAACAATTTTTACTTGTACTTTAGTACTATCATTTTAGTAATAAAATATAGCAAAATAGTATCATGGAAAAAAACCCCTAAAAACTTTAAAAAAACTTCGCGAATCGAGTGATTTCAGAGTGATAACACTAGCGAGAGAAACAGCCACCATTGCCGGAAGTCGAATACATCGTTTTTCACCCACTGAAGAGTTTTTATTTTCTGTAATTTTGTTTCTAAAGAGAGTTCTATCAAGTCGCGCATTATCGCGCTTTCGAAAAAAAAGGTAAATTGCGCATTATCATTCATTATGGCGCCTTGGCACATTAAGAGTTAAAACAAATCTGCCAATTAGGGTTGGGATTTAGGCACTTTCGACTTAAGGCCAGAAGAGGTCTCCTTGGTTGGCTATACTAGTTACTAGACACTATTACTATCAATAGAGACTAGTGATTCTCAGTTATTTAAGTCTTAGTGATAGTGATAGTGTGTCTGTCCTTCTTTCTTAGTCTCTCTCAACTCATAGTATTGGGGTAATCATAGAGCTCAATGTCCAATTTTTTATTTATTATTTTCAGTCTACTCCTGTGGATAAGTTGACAGTTCTCAATAATTTAATTTTTTTTCTATATATTTAAATTTAATTTAAAAATGTACTTTCCTTCACTTTCTTCTGAAAATACATATCATTTTTCTGATTTTCTTTGTTAGCCTCTGTATTGCTATTTGAAAATTTCAGAAAATATGAAATATCTTAAAAGCTAGAATTTTAATTGTCTTGCACATAGACATTATGATATCCATTGAATACTATTTTGCTCCTTTATCTAATTGCACAAGTCTCATGTTCCTTTGTCCTTTGTATATCCATGAAAGGATCAAATGAGTTTCTGAACATTGTTGATTTTGTGATTTGCATGATAGCAACATATATTTTGAAAAAACTGCAAAGAGTCTCTTGCAGTTAGTCTGTGAAAAATAGCAAATTGAATTTGTAAGAGGTCTATATTTCTTAATTCTCATCTTTGATTGTTGATTTAGCAAAAGGGGCATCAAAAGTGGAAGAGGCATGGGAACTGAGAGTAGATTAGGCCTGAAATCAGTAAAAAGCTTGTGTGGTCTCAAGTCCTAACCTTCAGAGCCATAACTGTGACTGTAAAATAAAAATATTAATATAAATATGGGCTTTAAAAAAAAAGCTCTGATAAAATTGAACTTAGTTAATTAAAGTACATTATTCAATTCTAAAAAAAAAAATCAAGAATGAGTATAGGCTTATAAAGCAGACCTTTTGCCAAATGTGTTAGTGTCTGTCTTAGGAACAGAGAGAATATGTGTAGTGTATGTCTTAGGAACAGAGAGAATATGTGTGTCTGAAAAAGAGTATAGCTGATGAGTTGGTGAGAAGACAGAGAGAAGTTCAGTAAGATAGGAAAGGCAGGAGTCAGAAGAGAAGTTGTGACAGAGAACTGACAATTTGTAATCAATTTAGGGCTTGTATAGGTAGCCAATCACAGGCACATTGATGCCGCTATCTGCCAAGGCGAAGCAAAATCTTGACCTTGACATGTGCAGACAGTTATAAACTGGTAATCACTATTATAAGTAATCAAAACATAACAACAGAGCTGTAATCGACGCCATTTCCTTCGGAATTTTTTTAATAAAATGATATTTTTTCTTGACTAGTTTTAAGTTACACTGAGTATATTCCAACTTTCAAGATCTGGAAAATTGTTTTAATAATTCCAGACATTTTCCAGTTTTCCCGACTGAGTGGGAACCCTGTCTTTCATGTGCACAAAAACAATGCATTGAAAAACTACAGAAGGTTCAAAATTCAGCTGCCAGGCTATTTCTTAAGTCAAAACCAATATTACCATATTACTCCGCTACTTTACTCTCTTGTATTTTATTTTTACAAAATGTAATTTCTGTTGAGATTTTAATGTTTCTTTTTAGTGTTTTGCTAACTGATCCTCTTTTCCTGTTCTCATTTGCCTGCTACACTCGGTCTTTTCTCCATTTCTAACTTATCCCATATGGTCGTTATTTCACTACTTTTAAAACCATTGAATGTTAAGATTTTTCACTACTTTTAAAACCATTGAATGTTAAGGTTTTTGTCAAAGCAAGTTAAACATATTTTACAATACATATTATTTTTTTGTTTTTTCAGGAAACAAGATTTTGTTGGAAAAGTTAAATATTTTTATTGGGACCACTCTTCATCTCATTCTGGGAAAAAAGCTTTTATAGCATCTGAGAAAAATGTTATAGCCTCATTACATGCACATGATGGAACTATTGGTATAAAATACTTTCTTCTTTTAATCAACTATAATTATAAATTTAGGGAAATGTAGGATGATTCACTGTCAAAATACGTTTAGAGGAATATAATTTTCATTGCTTTTTTTGCTGAAAAATACAACAGTTGCTTCAGGGTTCTTTAATGATTTTTATTTAGTATACCATATATAAATATTTTCATTTTTCTAAAGGTTATTATAGCTATTTTAAAAATTGTTTTTTTAAATTTTAATTTATTTAGTACCTAGCACCAGATATGTTTTTTGATGAATGCAGTAAATTTTTTACACAGCAGTTAACTTAAAAAATATAATTGAGAATATGATGAGGGAAAAAATACAGAGCTTTTTTAAAGCATTTTCATGCATATTTTAGGTGACATATTTAAAAAACAACAAAATAATAGGGAGAAATAAAAAACAAACTTTGCCATTTACCAACTTCAACTATTAGCATTCTGTAAACTAATGACATACAAATGACATTTGTAATTTTTAACCTAGACAAACTATAAAATCATGCACCTGTACTATTTATTTACCAGTGTGGCGAAGAATTTTTGAACCTACCTTAAGAGGCAGAATAGATACTTTTCTGTATCAAGGAACTAGTAAGTAACCAATTATTTGTTAGCAATTTATTTTTGAATAGATGTATTGTTTGAAACTTTGAGGAATATTAACATCATTGAAATATGATTATTTAAAGGATATACATTTTTTTTTTCTTCAAAGTTTCTAAGTTTGGTATTAATTTTTTCTCTAAAAAATTTAACTTAAAACTTGCATAACATGTTAAAATATTTTTTCCCCACAACTTTGAAATTAGAACTATATAAAATGTATTTTCATTTAAAATAGTGTTTGTTGCTTTTTAAAAAAATAAAAAATAAATATATCTTTGTTTATATCCTGAAGAATTTCACCATATTATCTTCTATATATTTAAGCTTTTACTAAGCAACTTGTTGAATTCTATAAATAATTTAGTATTAATAAGCAGGCATCACGTTAAAACAATGGTTTTAAAAGAATCTTTTGATAAACTTTTAAAAAAAAAAAAAAGATCTTGTGAGTATACATGCTGGTGGACTCTTTGTAAGAAGCTGGCAAACGCTCTCAGGAAGCCTACTTTGGGAAAAAAGTTTGTCAGATGATATTAACAGCAGGTGAGTTTTATATTTAAAAATGCATTTCCACCTTCATTATTTGTGCACAAAAAGCACATCAGAAGTTTTGAGGGCTCAGTTAACATTGATACTTGATGACATTCATGTTAATTTTAAGTAAAATATGAGCAAAGAGGTCAGTGGGTATTGGAATGATTAATAATAATAACCCCCTCCAGACCATGATGGCCTTTGGGTCAAGTGAAGTAGCGTTCACAAGTTTCATTTAGCTACCACTAACGAGTAAGGGATTGTGTGGCTGGCACAATGCCCCAGGGGTTTTGCCAGCACCAAGGATAGAACCCATGACTCTCTTCTGCCTCGGTTTGACAGTCCGGCATGCTACCTCTAGACCACATTATAGGGATTGCTTTGCTATAAATGCCACATAAAATTTAAAAAAAGACTTAAAACAATGTTTTAATCAAAACTATAGTGCACTGAGTCAGTTTGATTTTTCTATCATTTCTACAGGGCTTCTGGGTTCTTTGTCAATAAAAATAATAAAGGTGAGATTTTCTAAAGATTGTTTCAATTATCCTTGATGTATGCATACATTTATTTGTATTTTTAGTAAATTTCTCTAATTGCTTATCATTTTTGAAGTGAATGTATTTCTCATTTAAAATGGATGGTATATTATTTTAGTTGGGTTTTATTTCTGTGACAAATAGATCAACTGATAGTAGCCACCTCTGGCACGGTATACTGTCTAAGGATGTCAGATGGCATGGAGGAATGGAAAGCTGAAATGCCTCATAGGTATGTATTTCTGTAAATTTTGTTTTTATTTATCCAGTTAGTTGTTAGTTCAGCTTGGTTAGTAAGTTGATTCATTAATGAGCTTTGCATTTGCTGAAACTTTAAAAAAAAATGCCAAAAGGTTAATGGGAAATAAAAGAAATCTCAGATGAACAAAGCACTTGCACTTCTTCTCATGTAATGAATTATTTCAGATGAGTAAGATATAGTAGTAGTTCATATTTAAATATATGAGTTTATTGGCAAAGTTCACTTGTAAATATTGTGGAGTCCTCATTAGTGCAAGGAGGTGGGGTATTCCCAGTGGTGGGGGACAGTGACCATGCAGGGATAAAAAATATCATGTAACACTCGGGTGAGGCTTGTGACCATGACGGAGATTGTGTGTAGATAAATCAAGAATTTGTAATGTAAGGGCTGGTGGGTAGTTAGTTGGAATGTACTGAAAGACCAATGGGGCTAGGAAACTTTTGGGGACAGGGGTGCATGTGGGAGGGGGGTAGGAATAGTTTTTGAGTACCTATGTAAATGACTTTGACAGTATTTAACAATCTAGCAAGATCAGTTAATGAGGCATGTCCAAGAAGTTGGAGGAAAGTAGGAAGTTAATCACAGTTACCATTGTAGAGAAAGAGTTCCTATAACACAGATAGAGGAAGACTTTTAGGAATTTATAGAGATGAGAAAAATAGTTAGGGGACTTAAAAATAAAATGGGACCTTTAGTTGGTACTGGGCAGAAAGAAGTAGGCAGCACTTCCTGAGAATGGAGACCAAAAGCACTTATTAGAGGTATTGAGCCAGGACATAGACTGAGTCAGAGAGTAAATGAGTGGAGAATAAAAGCACTAATTAGAGGTATTGAGCCAAGAAATAGACTGAGTCAGAGAGTAAATGAGTGAATACGGTAGTCACTGTGAAATTAATGTTGTGTTGAATGAAAGACAGAGCTAGACCTACTGACTTCGTTGTTGCATGAGACATAGACAAATACACAAGATGTTAAGTCATAGTCGTTTGGGTCTATATTTATGTAATTGCAACTTAGTTGAATCACAATCTATCATCACAAAGAACTGATTTCAATGTAACTTATTCAGATCATAAAGGATGCAAATAAAAACGTGTTTTCTTCCCTATAACATTAATTTTTTTCCAGCTCTTTCTAAAGGGACATTTTAGACAAAAAATAATTTTCAACTAGGTAATTAGGAACTACAATTAATATGTCAAACGGAAACATTAAATCGTGTGAAAATCATATGAACATATTATTATTGCTATGCTACGTAAAAAAATTTGGGAGCCAATGGAATTACAGGGACATAGAAATAACGAAGCCTGACTTAACAGGGTTGCACTGCACTAGTTTATTTAGAGATGACTTAAATTTTAATGTGCTGGAGAGTTAATGATTTATTTCTCAATCTGTCTACAGTGATACAGTCGAATACTGGTATGTCAAGGAACGCACAGATGGGAGTTACATTGCTGTGGGCATCACACCTGGTCAAAAGGTCACTGTGGTAACAATCACATCTGATGGTGGAGTCAGTAAGACTCAAACAAATGTGCCAGCACGTTGGATTAGTCTTGATACTAGGTGAATAAAATAAAAGTAGATATTAGACACTTAGATAATAGTTATATTTTTAATTAGTAATTTACTTTAAAAATTAGGTAGACCTATCAGTGTAAAGAAAAAAAAAGAAATAAATTATTAAAAATTGAATTGTGTTCTAAGCATTACCATAATTTTGTTATTTTCTTCCATCTTTTCATAGCTGTATAATCATGGACGATGCAAAGCACTTTGCTTGTTACTCCTCTCAGTCACGATCTTTACAGCTTTTAGTTTTGGATAACGCTAATGTGTTTAAAGCCACAGAGGTCAGTGCTTCTGTATATACTTATTTCTAATACTTGTGTCATTTCCAACTCTTCTAGAGTTGAACTTCTACTATAATAAGTTGATTTTAAACATGTTTAAAGTAAACAATGTTATTATCATTAAAAAATGAGTTTTAAAAAACCAACAAAACCCAAATCATTCATTCTTTTGATTTTTATTAGGCTGCATTTAGTTATTGAAAAGTTTTTCTTGCAATAATTTTTAAAAAATAGCGTTAATAAAAGTTTTTGTTTTGCCAGTAAGATATAGCTAACATATTCCCATAAAACAGTTGAATAATTTTAATAAATTATAAATTAATGTCTAGAAAGAAAAGGACCCATCCACTTTAAATGAAAATGTTTTTTTGTTTTCATCTTAAAGTTACTTGATGTTCCAACATCACCCGAGTCACAGATTGAGGGTCTGCTTCCAGGAATGGAATCTTCCATCATATTCCGATCTGCCAACGACAGGCTGGTTTTTATGGCTCTTACTCCGCAGGAAACATTTTTTACTCACAAAACCTTAGAGAAGGTAGTCGGCATTTTTAGCATTTCATTATTTCTGTGAAGTTTGCATGAGTTATAATGCATCTTTCAGTTTTTTGGAGGATAGTTGAGTTGTTCTTTAAAAAAAAAACGGGCCAGCAATCTTTACATTGTTCATTCTAGTTTCTTATTTTTCTTTAGATTGATTTAAAAAACATAATTGAATTGACATACTTAGTATCTTGTATCTATGAATCAATGTTAAAATTTCTTATTTGGAAATGTTCAGACCTACACAGCAGAGGTGGTCCGTTATGCAGAGAAGTATATTCTACTCACTCTGAGCCAAGCAGATACCGAGGTAAAGTCTTTTGGCTTGTGACTAATTTTTTGTGCGTGGTATATTCCATTAAGGAGCTATGAATTTTTTAATTAAGATTTCAATTATTTGATTTTAGATTCATGAGGGAAGCAGCAAATAATTCAGGAATAATTTTCATCAGCTGTTCATTTCAGAGCCTGAAACTGTCAGCCATTGATCAGTCGGACGGCACAGAGATAACTGACCTCTCTCACGACATTCCATTTGCCCATTATCATGGCCCCCCCACAAAGGTAACATACTGGGTTGATTTATGTCAGGAGGTATCTATTGAAAAAAGTTTTTAAAAAAAAAAGAAAGAAGAAAAAGGTAACAAAAAAAAACCCCAGTTAATTTCAGTAGTGTGATGAATTTTGAGTCTTTAATTTTTCCAATTCAACATTGCTTAAAGCTAGTTAAGCTAGTTTCACTAAATACCTGTGTTGTTAATAGACAATTTAGACTAAATATAATTAAAATATATTTTCCTACTTGTTATTTGTTTCTGTCAGTGTGGCATCAAATAACTGTTTATAGTTGTTCATTACAGTTAAGTATTTCACTTTTAATTTAAAAATAGCTTGAAGCCTTAAACCGGATGGTTCTGATGTACTTCTTTTATCTTCTGCAGATTTACCCATTTTTATTTTCCAAGAAGAAAGACTCCAGCCATCGCCCTGGTTGCAAGCTCATCTTTTTAGCTCAAGACTTCTCCATACATTTTGCCCAGAAAAGTAAGCTGAATGATGAAAGTAAGCTGAAATAATTTTATTTTACTTGCCACACTTGCCTCTTACAATATCAGGCATTGCTTTTCAAATTTATGCTGGCATTTATAGCCTGGTAAGTATTGAATTCATGAGATTTCAAACATTCTAATCTGTTATGCCAGAGCAATTTTGAATAGCATTAATTTTTCATGGGGGGAAAAACAACTTAATAAAAAAAAAAATAAACAGCTCATGAATTCAATTGTCCTGCTTGACTTGGTAATTATTGCTTGCTTACACTAACAATGTCTATTTTTAAATTTTTTCCTTTTTTTAAAAAAGATTTAACCACCAATCCTTGATATCATTTTTAAAGGCATGCATTTAAAAGTTTAAGGATACATAACGGTTCACAATTATAATTATGTAAATAAAGGTTTAACAGACAATGTAACAGAGGATTGACTTCTCTTTACTCATCACTGTTATCTTGAATCCTTATACTTATGGGACTAAGATTTTTCTTAGAGGAAAAAATTAACTAAGGCTTTTCTTTACAGATTAAGCAACTTATTTATATTATATATTCACCTTTTCTTTTGTTATTTATTAACAATGTAATTGTTCAGTTGAAATTTTATCATACCTTTATATGTTCCATTACTGGTTTTTGGCTTAAAGAGAAAACTCTTTGGTAAATATTTATTATTGATTATCACAATTTATTTTAATGCATCATTAAAGAAATCAAATAGGTTGACTAAACTTAGAGCAACATAAGACTATGAATCGCTGGAAATTAAAATTTTAACCAATTAAAATACAATTTTGTCAATTTTATCCCCCCAAGTCATTTATTTACTGAAGTATATTGCAATGCTGTTCTCAAATATTCCCAAGTGAAGTGTATTACATTTGCCTTGTTTATCAGATAAGGCTCACTGGAGAAGAGAAGAAGCTCTTGCTTACATACTGGCTGTTCAAATGGTGGACCTACCTGTGTCAGAGAACCAAGCCAAGTTTGAAGATGAATTTGGTGCTAAAGAAGGTACAAGATGTTCACATGTATTTTAGTGAAGAAGGTCTTTGATAGTAAACCAAGAAAAATATAAGAAGCTTCTATTTTTAGCTGCTTGTTTTAACAAACTATTTTTTTCATTTAATATTACAAAATGTTCAAATATTCCAGAGGACATTGTTGCTATGTTTTACAAGAGACTGAAGGCTCAATTCTCACAGCTAAAAGTAAGTACGCCAATTTTTTGTTCAAAATTTGTTATATACAAAAAGTTTTTATTAAATTAAATGTTTACCATGCCATTTAAACAATTCAGTCCTTTGCATCATCATTTTCTAAGACCAAAGAATGGTTTGTCTGTCTACTTCTTCTGCCCTTTTTTAAAAGTCATTTTTGAATAGGCTAAGCCTGAAAAAAGCCTTTTTCAGGGAGCAACCTTAAAAAAGTTAATGAGAATGGAAAACTTAGCTGAGATGTGTATTTCAAGTGGACATCATTTAGAACTGTGACTCCCAAAGTGAGCACTATTGCCTCCTTGTGGGCGCTGAAAGGATCCGGGGGGGGGGGGGTTAAAGCCACAGGTCCATTAGGGGGTTGGTGAATAACTGTAAAGGTCAACAGGGGTGGTGGTGGTGGGGATGTTGAAAGCATCAAAGAAAGAAGAGAAGATTTAGAAACTATTGATTTATGCAATTAATGTATACCGCTCTTAACATTTAGTTTTTCTTTGAAAAAATGTTTTGTATGTTGGTTTGGTTCCTGTATGCTCCCTCACTTGCATTTAGATATGTGCAATTGTGCACTTCAAGACTACATGAGTATTTGATGATAAAAACATAAGGATTTATCTTATTTTCTAACACTAAAATAAAAATTTATCAAACACCCAACATTGGTAAAACTCTTTTCAACGGCAATCACACAAGATTGCGATGTCAAATGAATAATAAATTTTAAAAAGTCCAAATGGTTTTAAAATTTGAGATGCATATAGACTTAATGTCTCATCTTAGATATTTGCTGGTTTGTATCTTATAATGAGTAAAGATAAAATACAATGTTTGACTAAATGTACATAATGATCTGTTTAGGGCTTCACTCATGCACTGATAGAACGAGCCTTAGGACACCATCACCACCATGCCAAATCTTTAGAAGCCATTGAGGAAGAAGAGCCTAAAGAGGAAGATCTGATCCGAGATGACTTCAATTTACACAAGATTATCATTGTGGCAACAGCAGCTGGAAAGGTTAAATGTTTTTTTTTTTACAAATGTAATCTCTTAATGGTAAATTAAATGTCAAGGTCTGTCATTAGCACTACCTGTAACCTTATTCTTGCTAAAAAATTATTAATAATTTAAATAAAATGTCAATTTTTAATCTTAACGTTGATTGAAGTGAAAAATTAGTTGCGTAATTGATTATGAGAAATTTCAAGGTAAATTTGATGCAGTTTGTGTTTTAAAATGTCGTAGGTAAATATTGATTAAGCTAAGCTATAAGTCTAAGAACACCAGAAAGCATATAAATTTAAACTAATCAACAGTGCAGAAAATTTGAATTGCTTCTCATTTTCTTGAAAGATGAAGGCAGTGTAATGTGTCTTGATAAAGATGCTGTCTATAACATTACACAGTGTCTGAATCTATGGCGAAGTATTTAATGTACCTTATAATAACTCAAAATGTAACTTATTAAATTTATTATGGTTAGAAAACATTTTGTGGTGTTGTGTTCTTTCATAACCAAAGAAAGTAGAGACACAAATAATTCATGTGTCAACTCATCAAAATAAGCCTCCTATTTTTTTGTGGATAAAATATTTAATATTTACATTTTAAAAATCACACCTATACAGCTCTATGGCATCAGAAGTCACACAGGTAAAATTGCCTGGCAACAGTTCATACCTGACTTGACACCATTTAATCGGTATGGTGACCAAAAACTGTTATTGGTAGTTCAGAGATCCACTGCCCATTTCCCACATGAGCCTCGCTGCACTGTCCTCGGAGTTAATCAGGTGAATACTCGTAGTTTAGTAAGCATAAGAATTTAAATATATCTCCATATATTAAAAAGAACAAAGACATTTTTTAAAAAAGATTGTCCCTTAAATTGGATTTTTATGCACAATTGTCTTACTATTCCAACTACCAAGTCCTTCAAGACTGCACTTAAGATACATCTTTTCAAAATTTATTTTCAAAATTAATGCAACAACATTTCTTTTTAATGATTAACGTAGCTGATGTATAACGTATTGTCATTTATGTGATTAGTATGATATGAATGTTTATTTAATAAATATATGTATGCTATTATCTCCATGTAAAGCACTGTGAGCCCGGCTCCTTGCTGGGAAACAGCGCTATAAAAATTATCAATTTATTATTATTATTACTAGAAAACTGGAAATGGTCTGCTTGTCTCTTTCAACCCTGTGACTGGAGCCCTGACGATGGGGAAACAAGGTCATTCTTACGACACAGGTTTCAAAGTTCTGCAGGCAGAAATGATCACAGATTTGGATTCTGAGTTTCTTCGAGGCATTATTCTTATTGATGACAAGATTCAGGTCTGTCTCTTATCTTAGTGTAGAAATGAAAGATGACAATTAATCTATGATTTATTCAGCTCTGTCTGTTATCTTAGCGCAGAAATGAAAGATGACAATTTATCTATGATTTATTCAGGTCTGTGTGTTATCTTAGTGTAGAAATGAAAGATGACAATTTATCTGTGATTTATTCAGGTCTGTCTCTTAACTTAGAGTAGAAATGAAAGATGACAATTTATCTATGATTTATATATTGTGAAGGGTTATTAAAAAACCAATTTGAAATTTCTTTAAAAAACCCTGGCACTGCGCTAAATGTTTATTTCTTTCGGGTATGTTTCAGGCACTTGTTTATCAATACTTATGTTTATCAATACTTACATACATAAAGGCCCATATCAACACTTAATGTAAATTTTGGCCCATCTTTATCAACTATTAATGTAAAGTTTGGCCCATGTTTATCAACACTTAAATTACATTTCTGCCTATGTTCATCAACACCTAATGTAAAGTTTGGCCCATGTTTATCAACACTCAATGTACATTTCAGGCCCATGTTTACCCAGCTTCCAGTGAGTCTGCACTCCGTGAATCCCACATGGAACATTTCTTTCACCTTGTCAATCCTGACACTGGCATTATGACAGGATATAGGTTGGTCTTCTATTAGTTGTTCAGTTTTAATTATTTCATCTCTTTAACTTTTTTAATGGGGTCATGGTTGACACTGAAAATGTTCCTAAGACACTATAATAAACACCATATGGGTGTGGGAATGTGGGGCTGTCACTCTAATAATCACCATATGGGTGTGAGAATGTGAGGCTGTCACTCTAATAATCACCATATAGGTGTGAGAATGTGGGACTGTCACTCTAATAATCACCATATAGGTGTGAGAATGTGGGGCTGTCACTCTAATAATCACCATATGGGTGTGAGAATGTGGGGCTGTCACTCTATTAATCACCATATAGGTGTGAGAATGTGAGGCTGTCACTAAAAGCTGCCTTCCAAATTTTACACCTCTAATTTTTTTTGGCCACATCATTTAATTCACACCATCAATTTGAAGGCTTACAATCTGGGGAAAAAAGTGGGGGCTAATAATTAGATAAATTATTTTCTCATATATTGTCAACTTATTTTACTTTTCAAAATTTTCTTTGTTTTATTAGACTTATTCCTGGGGAACAAGGCAAACTGACATTAGAAGAAGTCTGGAATCTTGACTTACAAAAGTCTCAACAAACAGTTACGGGAGTTTATGGGAAGAGAGCAGTTGGTGAGCCTTAATTTGAAATGTGGGAAGATTTGAGAGAGGTGTTGTTTTGTTGTATTGGCATGGTATGAGCGTGCGAGTTGACTGAGTACGAAACACATGTTTTGTGCGGTGGAGGGTGATAGTGTGTGGTAGTGAACAAAGAAGATGGCTCGCTATAAACGTGTGGAGGCAAGATGTAAGAAGCATTCATTAAAGACAGTTGTTACCCAGACCACAAAGAGTTGATGCCTTGTTTCTTGACTTGCAATTAACATATTTTTACGCAAATTCCCCACGGGTTATACCAGATTTACAAACCCCACACGGCCGCACTCCCCTGCGGGTTATCTCAGTGTGCGGGGTATCTGATTATTTTTTTTTACTGAATAATGCATTAATCTCACAATTAACTTGAAAAACACAAATATAAAATTAGATCGTGTGGGGTATAGGCGCCGGCGGGTTATACCACAATTTTTGTACAGGATCTAAAAATTCTGCGGGATATATGCGTGTGCAGGTCATCTGCGTGTGCGGGGAATATTCATTAGAATATGGTACTTCTACAGGTGAAGCCTGTATGTGCATTACTTAACAATTGTACTATTTCAGAGAGCAATCTTACTGCTCAAATCAGCTTACTTTAAATGACATCTCATTAAAAAAAATGAGGAGACATGACAGTTTAATTTCTTTCTGCTTTTTAGAGCATGTCCATTCACAAGGCAGAGTCTTGGGTGACCGTAGTGTGTTGTACAAATATCTGAACCCTAATCTTGTGGCCATCATGGCAGAGGGAGAGGAACATCAGCAGTCTTCAGTCAGTAAAGGTAATTACTTCAGCCAGTAAAGGTAATTACTTCAGCCAGTAAAGGTAATTACTTCAGTCAGTAAAGGTAATTACTTCAGTCAGTAAAGGTAATTACTTCAGTCAGTAAAATAATTACTTCAGTCAGTAAAGGTAATTACTTCAGTCAGTAAAGGTAATTACTTCAGTCAGTAAAGGTAATTACTTCAGCAAGTTAAGATTATTACTTCGGCCAGTGTAGGTAATTACTTCAGTCAGTAAAGGTAATCACTTCAGTCAGTAAAGGTTAGTGTTATGTTTCCCCGGTCATAATTCATAGTTAGCAGGCGTCAGTTGATAAACACCAGAAGTTTGTAGAGTCACACAATAACTTGTTTGTTGACAGGTCCGACACCTTTCTTCTCTGTTTACCTGGTTGATGGCGTGACAGGTCACATAGTTTACCATCAAACTCATAAAAGGTCACGAGGTCCTGTCAAAGTTGTCCACTCTGAGAACTGGATAGTGGTAAGTTGTCCCCTGAACATTCCTAAAAAAATGTTATTGTTTACTAGTTTTTATGTTATTGTTTACTAGTTTTTTAAATATATAAATTACTTTATTTGTAAGTATGGATAATTTTAAGAGGGATCAATTTAACATAAATTTAAGTGTAACAATAGGGGAAACTGACAGTCATGATAGTAGTATTAGTAGACAGGATTTTGTTTAATTTTTATGATCTATGCAAAGAAATGGGTTGCCTGAAGAAACCAGGAAAGCCGACACTTGATCAACATTTAAAACTCTAATAAGAATGCAGGACTAAACACAAAACAAAGATAAGCGTCTGTTACAGATAAGTTAAGATAAGATAATCTAATTCTCATTCTGCCTAGCTTAACCCTATTTAATGGGGAACAGGGTTCTCAGTCAGACAACAAAATGTGAAAAAAATCGGGGATTCTTAAAATAATTTTCCAGGTCTTAAAAGGGGTCATGTGATTTAAGTGACCTTTTCCACAATGTCCTCTCCAGTATTTCTACTATAATGAGAAGCATCGTCGTCATGAGATGGGAGTCTTGGAGCTGTATGAGGGCAAGGAACAAAGCAACTCAACAGCTTTCTCCTCATTCTCACCTCCACCTCCGCCCCTAGTTTTACGACAGTCCTACATATTCAGAGAACCTCTTTATGCCATGGAAGCAACAGTGACAGAAAAAGGAATTGCAAGCAAAAATATCATTAGTAAGTTGCCTATTAAAAAAAAGTTATAGCTTTTCTGTGTTAAGAAGGCAATGTTTATTACATAAAGTTAAGTTCTTTATTTTGCCTGTTCTCCCAGGTGATCCATGGCGTTTTGTTAGTTTAAATAAAGACTGTATGTATATTGGATGATAAATGAAGTGTTGAATATCACTTATGTGCATAATGACAGTAACAAATGATGAATATTTCTGTGTGTGTGCAGATTTCTGATCTGGCAAATTCTGGCTTGAAACTTCTCTTTGCAGAAGATGTTTGGGATGGATGGGGAAATTAGAGGTTACCTTCTTAGTTAACTCAGTCTTTTCTGGCTTGTCTTTTCTGCTGTGCACAAGCTGTTCTGTCTCTTTATGAATCCCTGAACTCATTTGTAGGAAAGAATACCACAATTACTGATCCTTTTTATTGATTTCTGCATGTCTGTGCTAATGTAAAACCTTTACAAAAATGTTTTCAGTGTTTCTTTTTATCTTTCCTCCAACAATCCGCTTGCCCTATTTGAGTTCACAATAAATTGATCTTTTGGGCAAGCAGTAATCTTATGTGCAATAACAAAACTGGAAATCTTAATTCATTAAAAAAATGCCGCCATTTCCAGAAGTTGAATACATCATCTTTCACGCACTGAAGAGTTTTTATTTTCTGTGGTTTTGTTTCTATAGAGAGTTCTATCGAGGGGCGCTTTACCACTCTTTGGCAATGAAGACATTAAGAGTTAATATGTCACTAAATTTTAAAAAAATATTTCAGTTGCTTTAAAAATTGGAGGCATCTTATCACTACCCAAAGCTTTACTTGACCCAAGGAGACCTGTCATTCCAACCCAGGAAACAATGTGAGTCACATCAAACATTGAGACATTATATTGACTTGTCTCTTAGAGACTTGGTTTAGGCAGTGCTTGTAAGCCAATAAGCTAAAAGCGGTAAAAAAAAATTCTCAAATCCAAATGACTTAAATTGGACATGAGTGAGTGATAAAAAAATGCATATTAAATGACAGCAACAAAAATAATAAATCAATAATAATAATAATCAAAGTTGTTTAGTTACAAAATACAATGATTAAATTTCACTCTTATTCACACCTTTACGTGATGTTTGGTGGGGGCACAGTTGTTTTATTCTAAATTATAACCACAAAAAGAGTTATGGGTGAGGAAATACATTTTTGCTAATTAAGGGTGTAACGGATATCGGATCCGGCTCTGGCAAATCTGTAATCTTACCATTTTTAAAAACCTGTCTCCTGCAAAATTTCATTTTATAAATCTGGCCAAATCCGGTGGGATTTTGAAAAATTTTAAACCCGGTACAACCCTATTGCTAATGTTTTCATGTAAATGTCATCCCACAAGCCTTTTCTTGAGGGGGACAGCAACACAGGTTATCATTAATCAAACCTAACTTGGGAGATTGAGGGGAAAATGTTGTGACATTGTCTATACCAGCCATAATCTTCTGGTCATAAACAATCTAATTTTTTGTTTAACCATCTCCCAGGGAAGAAGGAACCATCCCTTATGTGCCAGAGATTCCATTGAGCGCTGAAGCCTTTGTTAACTATAACCGCAGTGTCTTCAATGTTGATGGTGTATTTACGTCCCCTGCTGGTTTAGAGTCCACGTCTCTGGTGTTTGTCTATGGCATAGGTGAGTATTTCACAGCTCTAATAATAAATAATTATTATGTCTATGGCATACATCAGTCATTATTCTAATCATATTTATAATTACACACTATAATGACAGTTAGTCTAATTTAACAAAAAATTAGCTTTAAAATTTTGTACTTTACTTCTTTCTGATTGACACTAAACCCTTTGCTGGTAACTGCGGCCAAAAGTGCCTGTTGCCATTTTTTGGAAGAATGGCCGTAGTGATAGAATTGTTTACATCTCACTACACTTCTGTTTGTTTACATCGAAATATATTAAATCATTGAAAGTCAAAGCTACTCTTAGAAAGTTTTTAACACTTTGGTTAAAGCTACTCTTAGAAAGTTTTTAACACTTTGGTTAAAGCTACTCTTAGAAAGGTTTTAACACTGGTTAAAGCTACTCTTAGAAAGTTTTTAACACTGTGGTTAAAGCTACTTGTAGAAAGTTTTTAACACTGAGGTTAAAGCTACTCTTAGAAAGTTTTTAACACTGTGCTTGTATATTTTCCTATTTTTAATTAAAATAATTTTTAAAAAACATTTGTAATGAAATCATCAAGTAACATTGAGCCTTTAAAAAAAAAATTATTTGATCAGCCATTGAATTTAAAGAGCTGGAATTTGATTAGCATTAACACATGAAGACTTATGACTGGCAAGAAAGAGATCACAATTTAGTAGTAATAATAAAAGTGTATGTTTATGAATGAAAATGAGAAAACATTGCATTTTTAAATTTGAAATGTTTGTGTTCATTCCTAGGTACACTTTAGATGCCTCATGCAAATATAAGAAAAATCTGAATTTTATTATTATTATTATTATTTTTTAGATCACTACTCTATTTAAATATTTTTAATGCTTTAAAGATATATATTTGTCAGTAACACAACCATGAATGTGAAAAATTTTTAAAAATTCTAGTCCGTACAGAAATGGATAGTTATGAATAACACTTTTCATGACATTCTTAATTTTGAATTAAGAGTTTACAATGACTTTTCCGCCATGGTATGGGGGGAAGTAAGATTAATGTGTGATGTTAACTTAAAATAACTGTGTCATTGCCAACGTTGTGTGTGTGTGTGTGTCGGGGTGGGGGAATCTTGGTCTCTTTTCTTCGATGGATTATATTATTTAACATCTATTTAAAAATTATAGTCTATTTACTGGAAAATGATATAAAGGTTGAATGTGTTAAGGGGAGGTAATTTTTGTTCAATATTAAAAATATGCCATGTGCTTACATGTCATCCTTCTTGTCATTATGTCAGGCTCCGTTTTACTCAGAAAAATCAAAATTTAAAAACAAAAAAATAACTTAATGAAAGCTTTGTCAAGTACTGACCAGTTGTCTGGTTCTATGTCTACAGACATCTTCTACACCCGTGTCATGCCATCTCGAATGTTTGATGTGCTGAAAGAAGACTTTGACTACCTCTTCATTGGTGGAGTCCTGGGACTCATGATTCTCTTCTCTTTTATAACACAGAAGTTGGCAGCTAAGAAAGCTTTAAAGAGAGCTTGGAAGTAACAGTTTTTATGTAGTGTGTGATGTCAGGTATAGTTGGAGTTGTATGTGATGTATGCTAACAGCTCAGTTAGATTTTACTGGTTTTATTAGTTGGAGAGTTTGAGAGATGGAACACTTGGTTGATGTGTATCTTTTTATTGTGACAATCTAAATGATTTAGATGAGTGGATTGACATCTTGAGTGGATAGATAATCTTGAGTGGATTGATATCTTGAGTGGATAGATATCTTGAGTGGATTGATGTCTTGAGTGGATTGATGTCTTGAGTGGATTGATGTCTTGAGTGGATTGATGTCTTGAGTGGATTGATGTCTTGAGTGGATTGATGTCTTGAGTGGAT
>MUZC01000548.1:300662-317028 GCA_002072015.1 Radix auricularia | reverse complement strand
ATCTTGAGTGGATTGATGTCTTGAGTGGATAGATATCTTGAGTGGATTGATGTCTTGAGTGGATAGATATCTTGAGTGGATTGATGTCTTGAGTGGATAGATATCTTGAGTGGATTGATGTCTTGAGTGGATAGATATCTTGAGTGGATTGATGTCTTGAGTGGATAGATAATCTTGAGTGGATTGATGTCTTGAGTGGATTGATGTCTTGAGTGGATTGATGTCTTGAGTGGATAGATATCTTGAGTGGATTGATGTCTTGAGTGGAAATGCCTTTCCTAATAATCAGACCTTTTTAAGCAAGAATTTCAAAAATTGATTTTTGATTTTGGAAAAAAATTTAGGACTTTCTTCAGATTAAGGAAAAAAAAAGTACTGCATCTTTGTAAATGGATGTACTATATTAATTGTTAGAAACAGAATTCTATCATTTGATAGCTGATATTGTTGATGGATGTTGAATGTGATCATGGTATTTATAATTTATCAAGATGCTATTTGCACAAGAATCGTTCGTGTTACCACAGTATTCATTCCTATTAATATTATTTGATTTGGTGCGTTTATTGGCTGGTGAGTATTCTGTAAGCAGTCTTCTTTCTTCATCTTTAGAGTTTAGAGGATGTGGATGTCTTCATGATAAGGATACTTTAGTTAAAGCAGCAAAGTGTGGAGTAATTTTATTAACAATAACAAAACACGGCTTATGACATGGTGATGGGAAAAGTATTAGATGTCGTGTGACTTAAGTTGATGCCATAACTTATTTATACTTGAGGTTTATGGTAAAAGTATTAGATGTTGTGTGACTTAAATTGATGCCATAACTTATTTATACTTGAGGTTTATGGTATAACAACAATAGCATGGTATGACAGGCTCTTGGTTGAACATAATTGTGTAAAAGAAAGTTGTATGAAAGATGTTATCCCTATTGTTAGAGTAAGTGTGGCACACCAGAGAATGTTGATGGTAAATATGTTGTATGAAAGATGTTATCCCTATTGTTAGACTAAGTGTGGCACACCAGAGAATGTTGATGGTAAATAGGACACTGTTGATGTCTTCATGTTCACATTTTTCATCTGTGGTTCCTGTCCAGTTGTAACAATATTTATTCAGTTGATTTGTTATTTTAAAGAATTAAAATGTCCTCTCTTATTCATTTCATTTTGTCTGTCAACTGTCTTGTTTCTGTGTAATTTGAGCTTACCACTGGGACAGACTTTCTTAAGTGTCTGCAGTAAAATAATATTGAGTATCTTAATTCCAAGACTCACAGCCAGAGGCGTCACTAGGGTTGGTGTCACCTGGGGCGGTAGCTCATGGTGTCACCCGGGGCGGTAGCTCATGGTGTCACCCGGGGCGGTAGCTCATGGTGTCACCCCCTCATGATTTAACCCATAGAACTCCTCTGACTTTCCCAGTGCCAAATAACAGGAATATGTAGAATTTTACGGTCTGGTGTCACCCCCCTGATGGTGTCACCCGGGGCGGCCCGCCCCCACCACACCCCCCTAGTGACGCCACTGCTCACAGCACCAAAGTTTTTGCTTTGATTCAAACAATTAAACACACTTCAGCTAATACAGCCTCAAGGGTTCTACAGATCCTAAACTAAACAAAACAATAGCTATCTACAAATTGCTGCTAAAATTACATGAGTCAAACGAAAGCAGTTTTTCAAAAATTCTTTCTACATCTTATCTTAGATATACAGACGCTCCTTCTATGCAGAAGATAATTGCGTCCACAGACCATGAGAGATGATCTGTTGGCAAGTGATGCAGCGGTCACAGGCCACGGCTATAGGGGTTCCACGCATTACCCCAGCCGCCTAACTATTGTCTAGTTAGGTACCCATTCGGAGCTGGGTGACTCGGGGACTCCTCAGGCCGCGAGAACAAATCCTCACCTTCGTGTGGATTCGAACCCGTGACCATCGGTATGACAGTCGAGAGCGCTACCTCTCGACCACCACATCCCATCATTGTTCTAAATATTTTTAGCTATCGCTTGGCGTTTGTTTCAACCCGATAGATGTTATGGTTGGCGAAAAATTGACAAAATAATCAGTAAAGTTTCAGCTTAATTTCATCAAATACTTTTATTGACCAAAAATATCTACATACAAATCCATGCTTAGAGTCATTTTTTGTATTTTGCTACTTACAACAGTTGTATTTTAAGCGTAAATTTAGGCCTCACGCTTGTCAATCTTGTGAAAATGTGTCTGGAAAGATGAATTAACACGTTAAAATATTACATTACCCGTTAAAATATTACATTACCCGCTGATTATCTTTAAATAGTGCATCAGTGCATATATATATATGCATATGCACTATTTAAAAATAATCCGCGGGTAAAGGTATTGCATTGATTGTGTGGTTCTGGGTGTTAAGACCTTGGTCGTAGTTCGCTCTTTAAATATATATTTTTTTTCTATGATTCCTGTGCGTGCCCCCCCTCCCAATTGGAGACCCTAGCCAGCTGCCTAGTTTGTCTTTGCCTAAAACCGGGCATGTACAACAAAAGATGGCGGCGGAGAACGGTGAGAGAAGTTAAAGGTTTCCAATACAACCAACTTTTTCTAAAAAACTTTTTAAAAAAATGAAGTTAACTGAACATTAAAACTTTTAAAACATGAAGACCAAACATTAGAATTAGTTAAACTCAAACAGAAATCAATGCGTTGCCTCTGAATTTAAGAGCATCACCACCTACCAACAGACAGAAAACAACTGAAAATTAAACCGAAAGATCCATTCACCAATTTAAAAAAAAAAAAATTCTAACTAATAAGCCTACTTCAAGTTCATCCTAATCGAAAAGAAAATTACAACACATCTACGACTCAAGATAAGGAAAAAAAAGAAAAAAATGAAAAGAAGATTTATCATGTACAGCGGATATTTTATAAGGGTTAGTTTTTACCACGTTTTTATTAACTTAAAATTGCTTCCGTTCCTTTTTGTCTGTCCGCAAAATTTCAGATTTTCGAACGTAAAATTAAACCACTTCTGATGGTCCTAGAGATCTCAACATCTTACCACAGATAGATCTTGGAAGATAATATTTTTTTCTTCAAAATTTCAGATCGATTGAATGTACCCTATTTAAATGAATGCATTCTTTAAGTTTATCTTTATAAATTATATAGCATAAACTCGAAGTTACTTCAGCATTGTTTTACTTGGTGCTGTTGACCTTCACGTGCCGAGTTCACCCCGTGACCACATCCCCGTGGTATTAAAATGTTTGGTATAAAAAATAAAGGTAGATTTTAAAAAACCACGTTTTTATTAGTTGACAAAAAAAGAAGAAAATAAATTAAAACTTTTAAGTTCAAGAGCTTTGATTAGTATGACTAAAATTGTGGGCGTTGTGGGGTGGGTGCTTCATAATCCCATTCTAATTTAGAAATACAGAACAAAGATGGGTGTTTGGTATAAAAATTATAGATTTATAACTTAGAATGCAAAAGAGAGCTCTATGGGTGAGAGAATGAGTGAACTGCATTTATAAAACCTCATAAGCAGGTTGTAGTGGGCTACATGTTGAGGTGTTCCTCTGAGCTCCACGCACACAGTAGGGCAGACAAGCCATTGCGGGATAGCACCTTTTTGGCTAAGGGCTGACCAGCTTGAGGCGGGCGGTAGCATTCCATTGAGACATGGCGATCTCTCCCATCGTCAGAAGCAACCCCTGGTGCCTAGCTCTACGCCAATTGAACTATGGCTTATACTTATAACCGGTAAACAGCTGCTTCCCGTGTTGTGTTCACACCCTGCGGTGATGCTGGAGTGTCCTCTCCAGTGAAGATAAAGCCTGGGTGTATTGGTATGGAGAACCAGCAGCTGCCCAAACAACAAATTTCCCTACACCAATGGTGATCCAAAGGAACGACTAGGGTCGATATCATTTATCATTGGATTGTCTGGGTAATTCTGGGTCATGTCATAAAAACTCAAAATAACGAGCTAGGAATCCTACGGGTCGAAAGTAATGCGATAGAAGACCTCGACATAGCAGAAGACATAGCCCTATTGAACTTATCACATTCACTTCAGATGCATAGGCCAAACGAACACTTTTAACTTATAATACTTATATTCCTCTAAGTTAATAACATTTTTAAATAAAATTATATTTGATGTTTTTATTTGATAATCATATATTATATTTGTTTTTTAAAATTGATTTGAATATTTGATGTTTGTATTTGGTGTTTGTTTCTAGTGTTTATGTTTGACATTTAATATTTCGATTTACGTCTACATTCGTTATTAAGTCGTTAAGCGAGTCTAAAACGCGTTCACTGTCTCTAGGCAGATACGTTAATGAATGTGAATCTTGTGTTAAGTAGACCTTTTAGAATACCACGACGTTAAGCGAGTCTAAAACGCGTTCACTGTCTCTAGGCAGATACGTTAATGAATGTGAGTCTTGTGTTAAGTAGACCTTTTAGAATACCACGACCGAGTTCCTTCCGTTATCTTGTGTTGTTGGAAAACACGACCAGCAGATGTCCGGTACACTTGCTATAAATTGTCGTCTGCTAGAGTTGTTAGGCCAGGTATTATCTGTTGGCGCTATACATGTTTGTGTTTAGAGAATGGACACCATGAAAGCGATCTGTCTGCTTCTGCTGCTGTCCGTTGGAGTCGTATTGGCAGGTAAGCAGTGAGCGGGTCACTAACTCTTAGGCGTAACAACGACTTGGCATCGGGGCAGTTGTCAAGGGCGCCGGGGGCTAATCCTTTAATAATCAATTTATTTTGCATAATAATTTAGTTTTTCCCTATTTCGTAAAGGCGCCAAAAATGAATTAGCCAAGGCCGCGGAAAACCCATTTACACTTCTGCTCATTCGATTCCCGGTGTTGAGAAATGCGCTGTCGCGTATACTCCTGCCAAGGCAAGGGGACACAATTCATTTAAAAAACGTTGTCACTGTGATTGCTTTCCCTGATTAAAAGCTAGTTACATGATATTAGAGATAATCCCGTAATAAATAACTCATTAGAAACTAACATTTGAAAATAAATATATCTGCCAGCATAGTCAAGTTTAGACAAGTTTTCATTCTCTAAGTAACTTGATCAGCAACACTATGCGTATGAGCGCCTTCAAGTGTTAAACGATACATGCTCCACTTAACTAATTCATCGGAAAAAGCGTTCAATTGATAAAATAAATTAACAAAACATTCAACATGTTGCAAATTTTATTTTTAATAGAGTATTGAGTTTATATTATATGCTGTAAATGTAAATCATTTATTTGAAATGAAAAAATAATATAAAATCCCATATAAAGTTGCTCCTAAAATTGCAAATGACGTTTTTGGTGTATTTAAACGAAAAAGCTTGTTTGAAGAGAGTATCATAGTTAGCAGGTATATTAGAACACTAAAATGGATTTAGCCCGAAATTTTTGGTGCAGGAAACGAATATTACAACATTTTGCGATAATCTCAAATCATTTTTATACCAGTTGCATAAAGTGACCAAAAAAAAAATCTTGGAAACATTGCCATGATTAAGAAGCGAAACCCCTAAGTGTGGTAAATAAATCTGAAGTAAAACGGTTATATTCACTCTTTAAAAAACAAAACAAAAACAGTTGAGCCTGAATGTCAAGGACTCTGTGGCCCTGACACAGTAGAACGTGATGCCAGTCCCGTCAAGCTGCCAGATTTCTCGGACCCTTCCGCTTGCTACGCCAGTTGTGAGGGAGATACGGCATGTGAGGACATATGTCGTATCACCCTGGAGACAGGACGCTAAGGTCAGTGGACTAGGCAGTTGGTGGACTGGGCAGTTGGTGGACTGGGCAGTTGGTGGACTGGGCAGTTGGTTGACTGGGCAGTTGGTCGATTGGGCAGTAAACTGGGCAGTTGGTGGACTGGGCAGTTGTTGGACTGGGCAGTTGGTGGACTGGGCAGTTGGTGGACTGGGCAGTTGGTGGACAGGGCAGTAAACTGGGCAGTAGGTGGACTGGGCAGTTGGTTGACTGGGCAGTTGGTGGACTGGGCAGTTGGTTGACTGGGCAGTTGGTGGACTGGGCAGTTGGTGGGCTGGGCAGTTGGTTGACTGGGCAGTTGGTGGACTGGGCAGTTGGTTGACTTGGCAGTTGGTGTACTGGGCAGTTGGTGGACTAGGTAGTTGGTGGACTGGGCAATTGGTGGACTGGGCAGTTGGTGGACTGGGCAGTTGGTGGTTTGGGCAGTTGGTGGTTTGGGCAGTTGGTGGACTTGGCAGTTGGTGGACTGGGCAGTTGGTGGACTGGGCAGCTGGTGGACTGGGCAGAAGTTTGGGTCTTGTAGTCTGATAAAATATGGGGTGGGGGCGCAATCTGCAATAATAAAAAGTTTGGGAGAGTGGTTCCCCTCTGACTGAATCTCTAGAATTGTTATTTCATCTCTATGAAAATTGAAAAGCTGGCACGAAAGATTGATGTTTGCAAGTCATCTTAGAGTTCGATGACAGCAGAAAGTGTCTAACCGTTGAGTAGTGACATGTGCCCAGATATGAAGTGTTAGTGGTAGGAGAATCTCTGTAGTGTCACGTGATCATGTTAGCTTCTGGAGTGAATGGCTATTTGAGTGAAGATGGCGAGTAGTTGTTATTGACGTGTGACAAGACCTATAAATAAGTAGTGAAGAGAGAGGGGGAGAGAGAGAAAACGATATGCTTATCGAGAAAGAGAGAGAGATAGACAGAAAGGGAGAGAGCGATAGAAAAAGATAAAGGCAGAGAGAGAAAACGACATGCTTATAATTATAAGGAGAGAAAGATAGGCTCTACTTCTAGTCGTTTAGATGTCATGATGTGTCTTTGACTCCACTTCTAGTCGTGAAATTTAAACTTTTGAAAGCACCAGATTTAATATTAATGCTCAGTGTATAAAAGATTTTTTTCCTTAATTATCCCATTACAGGCTGCTTTGTTCTGTAAAGAAAGTCAATGCTGGATAGACAGACATCAGGAAGACATGGAGAATTAGCCATTGTTTCGTTTTCATGTACTAAAAACTTTGCCATAAAAATAATTGATATATATATATTAAACCCCTATTATCTGAACACAAATATAAGCAATAAACATATTGACATCACAAAATGGACTTCACTTCTCGGCGCCTACTTCACTACTAAACGTTTTGTAAATTTACTAGATACGACCCGCGGTGTAGCATGCGCCGCAGATTTGCTCATAGGTAGTGCAAATAATTTGGGGGGGGGGGTGAGAACGGGCACAAACTTTAGTACGAAGAATTGAAAACAACGTATCGCTGGCCTCGAGACATGCACACCGCATAAGCCATCCTCGCTTCCCAACGATAAACTGCGATGGCTGGACCCTAGTGAGGTTCATTCGTCATGCTTGCTTGCTCGCGTCGTCTTTTGCGTGTCCTAATTTCTTGCTAATTATATATTTAGCAAGGGTTAACCGTCAATATGGCCCGGTTAGAATGGCCCAGACATAATGGCCCCCGTCAAGCCGGCCGTGGTCAAAAGTTGTAGATAATTAATATAGATTTTCATAAGTGAAAATTAAAAAAAAAAACATCCGGGCCCGTCCGGGATTTGAACCCGGGACCTCTCGCACCCTAAGCGAGAATCATACCCCTAGACCAACGGGCCTTGTGGCAACCAGGCAACTAGTTACATTTGTAAAATGTAAATGGAGTCTATTGCCCATCAAACTATAAATTTACCATCTATATGTTACGACCAAAGCCCATCAAACTATAAATTTACCATCTATATGTTACGGCCGATCCCCAATGTTCGGCCATTTCCCGAATTGGTCGGGCAATTCGCGCTTTGGCCAACGAGTCTGGCCAAAGCCCGAAGTACTTTCAACTGACAATGGTCAATGGACAATAGTATTTCGGGCTTTGGCCGCCCAATTCGTGAAGTGGCTGGGTATCCTTGACCGAAGCCCGATGTGGTAGTGGAAGACTGACCACTTAGTGGCGCATCTGTCGCTTCTGGTGTGTTTGTGTACGTGATAGGAAAAAAAGGGCGCCAGGCTGTGACGATATTATTGCGTTAGTCTGTCCGTTTCGGAGAAGTTCGAGCCGTTATGACGAGTTCTCATTGCTATAACACAGTGGTTTTATTGTGAGTACATGTTGTGGCCTGAACTAAAACTGGTTCACGGAAAACAGAGACATAGTCAAACTCAAAGCCAAGGTTACGTCTTATCTTATCTTATATGTTACAGACGCTCATTCTGTACAGAATATTATTGCGTCCTACGTATTTCTATGGTTTGTGTTTAGTCCTGTATTCTTACTAGAGTTTTAAAAGATGATAAAGTGGTGGCTTTCCTGGTTTCTTCAGGCAACCCATTCCACGCCCGAATACCGGACGGAAAGAAAGAAAACTTGTATGTGTTTGTTCTTGCATATGGAATAAGAAAGGTGTTTTTAACTTTATGTCTATTTGAGGGTTGTATTAGGTTATCTTTGTGTTGTATTTCTAAATTAGAATTAATTGCCTTATGTATAATTACTAATTTACTCTTGATTCTTCTATCCTCTAATGTTTCAAGGTTTAATGATTTAACTAACGGTGTTACTCTTGTCAGTTTTGAATATTCTCCAGTAATGAATCTGGCAGCTCTTTTTTGGATTTGTTCTAACTTATCAATATTTTCTTTGGTGGATGGGTCCCATACAGAAGATGCATATTCTAGTATAGGTCTCACCAGGGTGAGGTAGCATTTTAGTTTTATATCTTTGTTACATTTGTAAAAGTTTCTTTTTATAAAGCCTAAGGTTTTATTTGATTTTTTAATAACTTCATTGACATGGGGATTCCAAGATAGTTTCTCATAATTTATTATGACTCCTAAGTATTTCGCATCTTTAGTTTGAGTTAGTTCTTTTCCATGAATGAAATATTTTGAATTTATTTGTTTCTTTTTCTTTGTTACTCTTAGCAGAGTACCAACCAAGATGTTCAGAATATGATGATGACATTGATGCAGACAAATGAATCAAGATATTGGGCTGAGAGTCTCAGATTTGTTCAATTAATTAAAACCCGGTTTTTTCACCGCGGCATTCAGCCATGTTTGGCTGCAAAGCAAAAGTTGGGCTGCGTGCCTCAAATTTGCCCAGAGAGGTGATCGTTAACGTAGCTACGGAAAAAGACCTAATCTCCATCCAAAAAGAAACGGAGAATAGTATAAATGCAGGAACTGCCTGTAGAAATAAGGATGCTGTCGTGCTGGTTGTGGAACCATCGGCAAGTTCAGACCGGTTGCCTGACTATAAAAATGCGTAAAGGTGTGCATAGTCTGTGAAAAAGAGTGCAGTTCGGCCATGTTTTTTTTATAATTCTGCGGCAGAGATCTGCATGCAATTTGTGGAACCTGCAGTGAATCAGACGGAGGACGCAGAAGTAAAATAACTTGCACTGCAGGCTATGACTATGTCATAATAAACACGATATCAGGAATACAGCAGCTTACAACAATTCACAAGATCAAGCCACGAAGATTCTTAGAAATTCAGATGCAAAATCCCCACCAGTGAAAGTTGCGGATAACGTCCGCATTGATATAACAGATGTTGACAGAGGACGCGGTAATCCGAGAAGCGTTATTGCGGTTGTCGTTAACGTTGATTAGGGGTTCTACAAGCAAAGAACAGAGCTTGGTATTCTCAATCAACCGTATTCCAGAAGCGAGTTTTTTTAATTGTAAGTAAGAAACTGCTCACACTATAATCAGAAGTAACATCATTACGAACCTACGCGTCTTCGCAATCACTGACTGGTGGCCACGGCCACACTCCTATGCTATTACAGTACTAACTGTGCAACAAATCGCTGCGAATGTATGAATAACAAAATGTCATAAAAGGTCAATCTGTTGTCATAAGTGATAAAATGAACATGACGATTGACCCCCACTTTGATCGAGAGATCACAGTGGGAAAGCGTAGTGGGATGAAAAGAAAAAAAAGGGTGGTGGTGGTGATGGTGGCAACAATGCTTGCGTTGTTCCTTCAAAGAAAAAAACATATGATTCGTAGTGTAGTGATTATCACGTCATCCTTTGCCTTTCATGGGTTCAATCCCCAAAGGGAACAATTTAAAATAAAGTTAAATGTTGCTTTTTTTTTGCCCGTTCTTTTCCCCATTTTTTGCGAACACGACTAACCCTCGTTAACGGCGGCTAATCACAGTTTAGGGTTGGCAGGGAGGGTAGTAAAGGGTCGGGGGCAGGTAACAACAACTGCTGTGCACATGTCTCCAAGTTTACTCGCATTTTTTCATTACTTCGTGCTGCTGTTTGTATCCGTACTCTCACCCCCAAATCGTTCTTTGCACTATCTATGATGAGCAAGTCTGCGGCGTATTCTACGCCACGTTTCGTATGTAATTATCAAATTATCTGTGTCATAAAGAAACATAATTAACTAGCCTACATTTTCTAACCACAATCACTTTTACAAACTGAATCTAGACAACGATCTTGAACAAGAAGGAATATTTTCAGGGTGTACAATTAGCAACCGAAGAGGACATTTCTATTTGTAAATGAATTGTAAATGAATTCATAATTTTTCTTTGAAAAAAGAAAATCGGGCCCGTCCGGGATTTGAACCCGGGACCTCTCGCACCCTAAGCGAGAATCATACCCCTAGACCAACGGGCCGTGTACTGGTTCGAGTAATATTCCTAAGATAAAATGGATTTTATTTTTAAATGAAAAAAATTATGATAATGAAGTATATTTCCCACATTTTCCCGTTTCACTTAAATAAAAAAATAAAAATTTCAAGTTAGCAATTAATCTTCATGGCTCATAGATGTTTACTTTCTAATAGAATGATAACCGTAGTGGGAAAAAACAAATTAGGGCCCGTCCGGGATTTGAACCCGGGACCTCTCGCACCCAAAGCGAGAATCATACCCCTAGACCAACGGGCCGCTAATCATCTGATAACAATTACGAACAAATTCGTCTACTAAATCTCTCAAGGGATACCTATTATACGCCGTAAAAAAAAACATCAACACACACAGAAACCTATTGCCTAGTCATGGATCACTTGACGTTGTCACGCCCAGTTTTAAAGACGAACTGGTTTCGTTACTTTTTGTGTCATTTTAAATGACAACACCTCAGTGTCCTCAGTGACATGACTATGTGACACTATGTCATGTCAGTGTCAGACTATGACATCTTCAATCGGAACTTCCCAGTAGCGTCAGTGAAAAAATAAAATAAAACAAAACACTCTTTTATTTTTGTGTTGGGTAATTTAGGGAATGCGTGTGTTGTGATCAGCAGGTGAAACAACTTGCAATATCTGACCTGACCTCAGCTAGACTTGACCTAAATGGTATAAATAGGTTTTCTACTTTGAGGCCTTTCACGATAGATCCAAAGGCAAAGGTATGGAGTATAATTTTAAATTTAGGGCCCCATGGCTTGACAACTAAAGGAGTCCACGTGATCTCTAAGGCCAGTGGCGTCGCTGGCGGGGTGCGGTGGTGGCGGACTGCCCCGGGTGACAGGGGGGGTGACACCAGACTGTACAACTCTATAGTCTATATATTGGAAAACTCGGAGGAGTTATATGGGTTAAATCATGATGGGGTGACACCATGATTTACCGCACCGGGTGACACCAACCCTAGTGACGCCTCTGTCTAAGGATAAGGGTTTCCTTATATTTGAGCTTATTATAAACTTTGTAATTAGCGTTTTATTTAACAACTTTAGATCTAACGTATCAATAGATCTACAGAGATTTTGGCGGCAGAATTCTGTCAGTGTTTATGGTTACAGAATTGTCTTTTATCTGTTGGAAGATTCACAGATGTTTTAACAAGACTATGTCAATGTGTTGAGGAACACATTTATTAGTAATAATATTCTTGTACTTTTTAGACAGAACAAAAAACATAGGGCCCGTCCGGGATTTGAACCCGGGACCTCTCGCACCCAAAGCGAGAATCATACCCCTAGACCAACGGGCCTGTTACATTAGTAATTTGATATAACACTTTTTTTAAATCACCAACAATGTATTACAAATTGATTCTGGCTAAGACCTGCACTCCTTTAAAGACAAATTTAAGACGATATGCAAAGTGGAAGTTGTATGGTATTTATACAATCCTTTCGTTTTGATAATATTAATATTGTCCCTTATCAGAAAGCTTAAAGGTTATGTATGTAAGTATGTTGGTGTGTGCCAAAATGGCCAAAATAGGAGAGTTTCAGTGACTTCAGACTTCAGTGTAAAGGTGGGAGAGCGGTGGGGATTTAATAAGTGTGTGAACCACATCGTATGTCATATGATTCTTACTTCACCTGTCCGACACGGCCTTGAACTTGTATCTTCAAATAAACGACCCGATGAAGTCGACTTGTGTGTAAGTTTCAGGTGATGAAAGTAATGGCCCATTGCTCTGACTGTCACAGTTTGAAACGCCATGTGCTATAATTAGATGAATACAGACGGCTAAATTTGTAGAGATCAGTATTCTATAATAACAACGTTATCGCAGTGATTCCCAACCACCGCCCCCTGGCGGGCGCTGGAGCGATTCGGGGGGGGGGGAGCTGTGATGGCCACGGGCGATTTGGGGAACGGTGAAAATCCTAAAAGAAAATCCATAGTGCATCAAAGAATTTAAAAAAACAACAAACAAAAACATTGTTTTGAAAAAAGTAATCAAAGGTACGGGGCGGTCATAGAAATAAGAGACATGTCTGACATGTGAATAAGAATTTTATTTACATTTTGAGCAAGAAAAAATAAACTTAATATGATGTTGATGTGGGAGATGTACAAGAAAATTGATTCAAATGATCTTTTACCTAATGCTGTTTGTGACTACTGTGTAAAAAAATAATGGGCTCGTCCGGGAATTGAACCCGGGACCTCTCGCACCCGAAGCGAGAATCATACCCCTAGACCAACGAGCCACATGTATAGTTGTAAATTTTGTTTTTAAAAAATTGCGCTTAAAATATAGATTCTAAATTTAGACTAATTGTTTTTGAAATTACATGGTTCAACTTTTTGGTTCGTTAAATTTTTCAGATGTTAATATCAACAAATTCCTTATCTTAAAATTACATAAATTATTTTTTCCGATGAGTTTAGTCGTTATCATAAAATACTGTATTTGATCCATACTTGACTTAAATGATACCGAAACAAAAAAACTCAAATGTTTTTGATTTATCTTTCATGCGGATGGTGGGACAACGTTCTAAGACAACTCGCTACTTGTCAATGACAGCCTTGTTGAATATAAGCACGGCTCAACAATTAGCTTCCTTCCTCCATCCGATTGTTGTTGGGTCCCTGTTTACAGCGGCTTAACGAGTGTGGGGAGCAAGGTTGGCAAATAACATTGGTGGCTCTTTGTTGGGGGCAGCAAAGTCCTCTTCGTTAATTAGCTTCTCAAAAATAAATAAATAAAAAAAAAGTGTAATAGTTGTGTTGAATTAAAAAAAAAAAATAATTAAAAAACCATCCTAAAAATTCGAAAGCTCCTACTCCATAAACGCTAATCTCCATATTACTGATAATACTTCTAATAGTTCTATTATTTAACTTTACCAATAGCCATGTTTCAGCTCGATGTTTGCAGTACAGAGGAACGTAATTATTTATCGCCATCAGACTGGAAAGAATCGAACGTAAAGTGACAATGCAGTGGACGCAGTGTCCCGTGAATGTTGAAGGCAATTTAAAGGCGGACTCCCTTTCAAAAAACATGGGCGGCCCAAAGACAGTTATTGTCCCCTTCACGTGTTTTGGGGCCAGCACCTGGTTGGCAAACCACTTTAGAAACAAGTGGTGCGCACTTTGGCCGACAACACCTCGGTCAGAGGACCACCTGCCAACATGCCCAGGCCAAGCCGAACAGACCAATGGCCCCAACAAAATATGGGTGAGACTGTAATCAGGCTTATAGATAAGTAGATGTATGTCATGCAAACAGGGTATGTGTGAGCCTGACAAGACGTCACAAAACAATGAAAGTTTCAGGGGAAGGAGCCTTTTTCAACGAACACATATACAAAAACAAATACAGTCGGATCCACTTATCTCGACCTCGGTTATCTCGCCAACCCTATTATCTCGACGCTTTTCGGCAAACCCCTAGGTCGTCGACATAACCGGGTCCGACTGTAAAACTAATTCAAAACTCAGCCGCGGTGAAATTCAGAGCCAGAGACCAATGGGTCTCAAACACCAGAGTTTGGTGACTCAGTTTTTTTTAAAAACTTAAACGTTTTTAGTTTTTACACATTCTTTTCCACCCCCCCCCCCCNCACATTCTTTTCCCCCCCCCCCCCCCCAAAGGTGTAGGGAGGTTCAGACGGCATTGGAGCTACAGGGAAAGCTGTAAACAGAGTTTGGTTTACGTGATAGGACCAAGAACTGGTACAGTAAATTTGATAATGTATGGTTGTCTTCACAGCTATCGGAGGAAAACAGACTGAGGCAGACGAAAACTTAAACACACGATCAGGCCAAGGAATTTGGCTGGTCAAAATGGAAATATTTTCTTTACTTATACATACCACACGACTTCACCACACGACTTCACCAGACGACTTCACAACACGACTTCACCACAAGACTTCCCCAGACTACTTCACCACACGACTTCCCCAGACGACTTCACCAGATGACTTCACCACACGACTTCACCACACGACTTCACCACACGACTTTACCAGACTACTTCATCAGACAACTTCATCAGACGACCTCACCACACGACTTCACCAGACGACTTCACCAAACTTCACCACACAACTTCATCTGACGACTTCATCAGACGAGTTTTAAAGTTTTGACCAGACGAGAAACTCTACCCGCCCACCCTTACCCTCATGCTATTTTATACGATATTCTTTAAGAAAAGGGAGAGCGTCAAGAGGAATATCAACTTGAGTTTTCGCTATCGTATTTCGACTGTCAACTATCGATTGCTTACAGGAAGAGAACCATCGAGTCTCTCAAGGACTCTTACAGGAAGTCTACAATTATTCATGAACGTCGCACAAGTAGCCATCAATAATAACCAGGGGAGATAAGAGAGGTGGCTGCGGGTTATTCGCCTGAATACCGTCCCCTACCGTTATTATAATCTCGGCCGGCGGTAGTGGCAGCAGTCCACAGACGAGCAGAGAAACTCGTCGGAATGGTATCTTATACCACAAGGTAAGACCAGATACTCGTCGGAATGGTATCTTATAACACAAGGTAAGACCAGATACTAGTCGGAATGGTATCTTAGATCACAACAAGGTAAGACCATAACCTCTTGGTGTTTAAAATATAAATATTTACATTTGAAATGGTTTTAAAATGTATCGCTTCTGTAGTTCAGGCAGTGCCGGCGGGGACTATAACCTACACAAGCTTAGGATCCCACTCTCCTAGGCCACAAATTGTACGAGTGAGCAATTTTCGTAGTTAGCTCTGATATAGCTTAGGTAAAATTTCTGGACTTAGGGGCCGTCCATAAAGTACGTCAAGCTCCAAATGTGGGGGTATGGGGTGTAAGAAAGTGTGACAGTTTGTGACAGGGGGCAGGGAGGGTCAGGTCAAATGTGACGTCACGATCAGAGGCGTCAATAGGGTTGGTGTCACCCGGGGCGGTAGCGTATGGTGTCACCCGGGGCCGGGGCATTTGCTCATGGTGTCACCCCCTCACGATTTAACCCATAGAACTCCTCCGAGTTTTCCAGTGCCAAATGACGGGAATATATAGAATTTTACATGTTGGTGTCACCCCCCCTGATGGTGTCACCCGGGGTGGCCCGCCCCAACCGCACCCCCCTAGCGACGCCACTGGTCACAATATTACATATTTTAAATTTTATTTCTAATTTAATTATTATTTTTTTTAAAAGTAAAATTTAATAGTTTTAAAAATAATTTTCAAAAATTTTGTGAAACACTTGAATTAGTCAAAATAGCATGAAATTAAATGCGTATCTTTTCAATGTGTTGTCCACAATTCTCATGCTAGTTAGGAGCGCTAGTAAACTGTTGGGAAGCCTTGTTTTATGTGTAGCCTTGCCGAAAGTGTTATTATTTCTTTGTTGTCTGCTGATCAAGAAATTTGGAATTTGTATTATAATACAAATTATTTAGGACTCAGATGTTATATTTGTATAATATCTTATCGTATCTTATATGTTACAGAAGATTATTGCGTCCTACGTATTTCTATGGTTTGTGTTTAGTCCTGTATTCTTACTAAAGTTTTAAAAGATGATAAAGTGTTGGCTTTCCTGGTTTCTTCAGGCAACCCATTCCACGCCCGAATACCGGACGGAAAGAAAGAAAACTTG
>MUZC01000548.1:278983-299981 GCA_002072015.1 Radix auricularia | reverse complement strand
GGGGGGGGGGGTCCCGAGATTTGCGACACTTTGTGACGGGGAAAGAGGGGGCGGGGGGTAAAAAAATAGCGTGACGTACATTATGGTCGGCCCCTTATAAGATAAAGGGTCCCCATATCTCAAATATCTTAGGGCCTTATCACGTCTAAATCTGGCGGTGTTGCAGGCCTCGTGTCCCCATCCAACATCCATCTTAAGTTTCTGATCTCGATTCATAGAAAAACAAATAACTCGCTCTTACCTGGCATCGTATCTTAAAAACTTGAAAGCGAAGTCAACTAGAAGTCACACGCTGAGGGGCGGGGGATCGAGCCCACGATAAAAGCCAATATAAAAATTGTTGAGGAATGACCAACGCTATGAAAGTCCTCCGCTGACCTGGAGAGGGATGGGCGCCGCCAGGGTCTACCCAGCCGAGAATGTTCCAAATGGAAATATTAGAACCTCCTGCGACCACGAAAAAAGAGCATGGGACTAAAGAAATTATTTTTAAAAAAAAGAAAAAAAAAAAAAAAGTTAAGTGAAATAGGATGTATAAACTATTTTATTCATCTCTGCACACGGTACCTTCCAAATACTTGCAATATAGTTTTAAAATAAAAATTAAGTTAATTCATAAAACTGATTACCGCAAATGGTATTTATGGGAGGCTGCTTGTATGTTTATTCGGAGAGTTGTTCAGAGTGTTCTTCAGAGAGTGAAAATATAAAAAAATATGTTCACACTAAAAAATACATGTCAGAAGTGGGATTTGAACCCACGCCCACATTAGTGGACCAGAAGCCCCATTAGAATGAGAAGGACATGACCATTGAGTCTGGCGCCTTAGACCACTCGGCCATCCTGACGTTGGATCTGTTAACAAAAGTGTGTGTCTTGTTTCTATAGCACTTAAATCAAACTTATTGTGAAGGAAAGTTCAATGCCGCATCAAATTCTTTTAATAATATCTCGATTACTCAACAAGTAAAATGTTTGCGTACTTAAAGTGTTTTTTCTTCCGAAGCATCATTGTCTTAATTTTATTGTCATTTGTTTTGCGGCTAACACAAAACGATGAACTAAATGACTTGTCTAATGGAATAAAAACTTGACACAAATAAATTCTAAAGTCCAAAAGTAGCCACTCATGAATAAGAGCTCAACAGTAGTAGACAGTACCAAAGTTATTAGTTATTTGCAAATTTAAGGAATCAGAAATCGGATTAAAAAAATATACTATTAATAAAGAACAATGCTTTGCTGTAAAAGAAAACAAAACAAAGAGGCTAAAAGTTCTTGATAGAATGTTTGCCAATATTCAATCTTGGCAAATTTGAATTTTGCTTTTTGAAGTCACAGAGAGGACAATAGTGTTGTAAATAAAGGAAACATTCTTGAAATGACGCATTTGCTGAAAAGTACGATGGAGCGCTCCGAGAACATCGTGTGAGAAAGGGTAAAATAAAACAACTGTTAAAGTCAATGAGGCCCGAAATTATTTACACAATTATTGTGCTAAAATACTTTGTAGAGGCTACTCACAGAGAAACTAATAGAGTACTTAAAGGATGCTATGACATTTGTTAAAAATTTAAGGTGGAGACCTTATTTAATCGAATCTTCCAATCAAAGAACAAGAGAACAATTTTTTTTGGTGATCGAAGCGAAAATAAATCCATGTTATGTAGAAAAACATTTGAGAAGAATGTTTTATTCTTCATAAGATCAGATTACTGTAGAAATTCATGTGAGGCTTTGGCAGTTAAGAATTTGGGGAAACATATATGATTTTCGTACACCAGCCATCTCCCGGACTTTGAAAATTTTCCTTTAATATTGTTGTTGTTGAGCCTTCTCGTCAATGAGGGACATCCACCGATCATCATCGGCGTCTGCACTTCCTCCTAGGACATATGCCACCTACAAGAGACCCCCAGGCATCTCTATCCTGGGCCAGTTTATCCAGGATCTTCCATTCATGGCCTTTAATCAGAGGCGTCACTAGGGTTGGTGTCACCCGGGGCGGTAGCTCATGGTGTCACCCGGGGCGGTAGCTCAAGGTGTCACCCCCTCATGATTTAATCCATAGAACTCCTCCGTGTTTTGCATTGCCAAATAACGGGAATATATAGCATTTTATGGTCTGGTGTCACCCCCCTGATGGTGTCACCCGGGGCGGCCCGCCCCCTCCGCACCCCCTAGCGACGCCACTGCCTTTAATATTAGAGCATTTAAAATATCTCATGTGACACTGTGAAGCAAGGAATATTTACCTCACGGTTGAATGACAGGATTCAATATCAGCTGTTTTCTTCAAGATTATTTTAAGATATTTAGGCTCTATGTTACCCTGCCTATAATAAATATCATTAATTGGAATTTCTTTTAGAACTGTCTTAATTTAAGGTGTTAAAGGGGCGTCTATAAAATAAAGTTAATGAAAAATTAATTACGATCAATAATATTGTCTAATAACCTATAGCTATGTTTGCTAATGAGCATGGCATGGCTCATAAAATTGATACATGAAAGTTTGTGCCATGAGTAAAAACAGAAAACTTCAATATTATTTTAAAAAATGGAAGCTTTTCTTTTTAATAAAAAATGTAACAACTCTTCTTTATAACTTTCTAATAAAAACTGAAATTTCCTAATAACTTTTTACTTTTTGCATAACTTTTTTTTTTTTTTTTTGGGGGGGGGGGGGGGGGGGCGGCAAATTTGGATTTTGCCCCTGGCGGCACTTACCCACGCTACTCGCTGGTCGGGCCGTCAACTACAGATGACGTACATTATACAAGTTTGTCTCAAACAGAATGTCTATACTAGACTTTTTAAATCGTTATTATCTTGACTCTTACAGTTCAATATTTCAATGTTGAGGACAGCCCATAATAGTCGAGTATAGAATGTTCAGATATTTTCTGTAGTGGAGGTTGTGGAACGTTTGCAATATTCGGGGAAATATACATACTTTTTTCTGGTTTTATTATTTCTGTGAAATATTTGCCCTGAACGACGCTAAATATGTCTATTATAGCCCCCGTCTCCCCGGCCCCTAACCTTGCACCTATCCTTACACCTTACAGCACACACCCCTAAAATTCCCGTGTGCTATCTCCAGAGGCGTCACTAGGGTGCGTTAGCTCATGGAGTCACCCCCTCATTGACTTAAAAAAAGACTTTATAGAGATTAGGGTGTATTAAGTCAGTTCAGAAACTGACTTTGCAGTCATACTATAGTCACAGTAGTGATGTTTAGTGATGAATAGGATTTACTTTTTAATGCCATAGACCTTAGATGATTATTATCGTTAATCTATGATTGGCAGTAGACCTCACGTACAGATCGATTTCGTTTGTAATTGGTTGATCATCGACCACAACTCTTGGGCCAATTCTATAATATTCCCCTTTCCAGTTTTACGATTTTTTTCGGTAAAAGACAATTAACGTCACATATGATAATCTTCATACATTGTGTGTACATAAGTTGTTTTTTTTTCTCTAAAAATCTTGGACCAGCACATCTTCGCGATTCAAGATTCACGAATTTATAAGCCTAAGTTTGTAAAATCTGATTTTTTTTTTTTTACCATACTGCGAATGCAACAGAAAACGACACTCATATGAATGTACGTAACAGGTAAAGGCCATACAAAACTAATCCCTGGCCCCTCATACTCATACACACACAAACAAGATAAATAGATATGCGGTCGCATAAATAAGAAATACGCACACTATTAATATATAAACAGAAAACACACAAAGCACACAATTTAACCAAAATATAAAGGACTCAAACACAGGAACACACACTTAGAAACTCAAACCAAAACTAATTGAGCCACACACACACACACAAGAACACATTTTTTTGATTTCACACTACAGCAGTTCTTGGTCTGTAATTAAACAAAAAAAATCTTTTGATATGAATTCCTCTGACCGATGTATTAAAAACTGATTTTTTTTTTCAAATATATTCCAAGTACGTATATCATTGCCATACCATTCATTGCAGTACGTACACCATGCCATACCATTCATTGAAGTACGTACACCATGCCATACCATTCATGAACGATCCGATAGCCATGACAAATTACCACTGAGCCCTACCAGTGAAAGTCAAACACGTTTTTTTTATACACGGCTCCCACTGAAGCGACAAGTTCTTTTGTGGCTGTTGAATAGGTGTTAACCCCAGCGGTACCTTAGAGCAAGGCTGAGACTTTGTTAGTTGAATGATTTGTTCTTTAGAACGGAAACAGTGAATTACTTGTGTTACTACCCTATTTCTACTCTCTGCGTCGGTCGTAGTGGAGGGGTTCTCCTTCAGTCGACACACCACACAGACATGTGTCTCTCTCATCAGACACACAACACAGACAGACAAGTATCTCTCTCATCAGACACAGCACAAAGACAAGTGTCTCTCATCAGACACACCACACAGGCAAGTGTGTATCTCATCAGACACACCACACAAGCAAGTGTGTCTCTCATCAGACACACCAGACAGACAAGTGTCTATAATCAGACACACCACACAAGCAAGTGTGTCTCTCATCAGACACACCAGACAGACAAGTGTCTCTAATCAGACACACCACACATACAAGTGTGTCTCTCATCAGACACACCACACAGACAAGTGTCTCTCATCAGACACACCACACAGACAAGTGTCTCTCTCATCAGACGCACCACACAGACACGTGTCTCTCATCAGACGCACCAGATGGACAAGTGTCTCTCATCAGACACACCACATTAAAAGAAGACACTAAAATTCAAAAACTACCTCTACAAAACACCATGTAACTTTACCACATAACAAACTATAAGAGAGGATGGTATTGAATGAAAGGACATGGTGATTAAATATATAGTAATATTATACTTTTGCAAACACGTTATTTATTTTGACAGCTCATACAGTCTAAGAGTATTGGATAAAAGGTCATCCGTTTATTGACGTCTCTCCATGTTCTCTATTGTCCACTTCTCCATGTTCTCTATTGTCCACTTCTCCATGTTCTCTATTCCCCACATCTCCATGTTCTCTATTGTCCACTTCTCCATGTTCTCTATTGTCCACTTCTCCATGTATGTTCTCTATTGTCCACTTCTCCATGTTCTCTATTGTCCACTTCTCCATGTTCTCTATTGTCCACTTCTCCATGTTCTCTATTGTCTACTTCTCCATGTTCTCTATTCCCCACATCTCCATGTTCTCTATGCCCATTTCTCCATGTTCTCTATTGTCCACTTCTCCATGTTCTCTATTGCCCACCTCTCCATGTTCTCTATTCCCCACATCTCCATGTTCTATATTGCCCACTTCTCCATGTTCTCCATTGCCCATTTCTCCATGTTCTCTATTGTCAACTTCTCCATGTTCTCTATTGCCCATTTCTCCATGTTCTCTATTATCCACTTCTCCATGTTCTCTATTGCCCACCTCTCCATGTTCTCTATTGCCAACCTCTCCATGTTCTCTATTGCCAACCTCTGCATGTTCTCTATTGCCCATTTCTCCATGTTCTCTATTGTCCACATCTCCATGTTCTCTATGCCCATTTCTCCATGTTCTCTATTGTCCACTTCTCCATGTTCTCTATTGCCCACCTCTCCATGTTCTCTATTCCCCACATCTCCATGTTCTATATTGCCCACTTCTCCATGTTCTCTATTGCCCACTTCTCCATGTTCTCTATTGCCCATTTCTCCATGTTCTCTATTGTCCACTTCTCCATATTCTCTATTGCCCACCTCTCCATGTTCTCTATTGCCCACCTCTCCATGTTCTCTATTGCCCACCTCTCCATGTTCTCTATTGTCCACTTCTCCGTGTTCTCTATTCCCCACTTCTCCATGTTCTCTATTGCCCACTTCTCCATGTTCTCTATTGCCCACCTCTCCATGTTCTCTATTGTCCACTTCCCCATGTTCTCTATTGCCCACCTCTCAATGTTCTCTATTGCCCACCTCTCCATGTTCTCTATTGCCCACCTCTCCATGTTCTCTATTGCCCACCTCACCATGTTCTCTATTGTCCACATCTCCATGTTCTCTATTGCCCACCTCTCCATGTTCTCTATTGCCAACCTCTCCATGTTCTCTATTGCCCACTTCTCCATGTTCTCTATTGCCCATTTCTCCATGTTCTCTATTGTCCACTTCTCCATGTTCTCTATTGCCCATTTCTCCATGTTCTATATTGCCCACCTCTCAATGTTCTCTATTTCCCACCTCTCCGTGTTCTCAATTGCCCATCTCTCATTGTTATCTATTTCCCACCTCTCCATGTTCTCTATTGCCCACCTCTCCATGTTCTCTATTGCCCACTTCTCCATGTTCTCTATTGCCCACCTCTCAATGTTCTCTATTGCTCACTTCTCCATGTTCTCTATTTCCCACCTCTCCTTGTTCTCAATTGCCCATCTCTCAATGTTATCTATTGCCCACCTCTCCATGTTCTCTATTGCCCACCTCTCCATGTTCTCTATTGCCCACCTCTCCATGTTCTCTATTGCCCACTTCTCCATGTTCTCTATTGCCCACCTCTCCATGTTCTCTATTGCCCACCTCTCCATGTTCTCAATTGCCCACCTCTCCATGTTCTCTATTGCCCACCTCTCTATGTTCTCTATTGCCGACCTCTCCATGTTCTCTATTGCCCACCTCTCCATGTTCTCTATTGCCCACCTCTCCATGTTCTCTATTGCCCACCTCTCCATTTTCTCTATTGCCCACTTCTCCATGTTCTCTATTGCCCACCTCTCAATTTTCTCTATTGCCCACTTCTCCAGTCTTCATCGAACCTCTGTACACGGGTAAATGAGCTCCGGTATTTAATTTAATCAGAGGCGTCACAAGGGTTGGTGTTACCCGGGGTGGTAGCTCATGGTGTCACCCCCTCATGGCTTAACCTTAGAACTCATCCGAGTTTTCCGGCGAAAAATAATGGAAATACACCAAAATTTCCAAAATTTTACATTTTGGTGTCACCCCACTGATGGTGTCACCCGGGGCGGCCCGCCCCCACCGCACCCCCCTCACGACGCCACTGAATTTAATTTCCTTTATTTCTAATGAACGTTAAGTTAATATTAGCCTTCTATGCTAGAAATAGTTCACAACTTGAGAACCGCTAAGGACAGGAAACTTTGACAGAAATATCTATATGAAAAATGTGAAGAGCTAACATTTTGTCCCCGACAAGTGAACGAGCTTTCGACGAGGGCGAGTTGTGATCACTTCCCGCGAGTTATGAACCTCAGGTCTATTCATGTCTTTTGCTCGTGTACCCATTTGTTCCCAGGGACTGATTTATAGAGGGTGTTGGTCGAGACAGGCGGTGGGGCGGGGTACTAGACTGATTCTTGATTTATGAAAGTGTCAGATTACAAGAAGTAGATCTGAAGAGGGCTCGGATTTTATTTAATTCTTGTAGACATTGTAGATGTGCTTGGGTTGGCCCGGGGGGTGGGGGGTTGGGGGTGTAGTCAAATAAATTATACCGTGTAAATGTATACGATGAACCAGGGGCGTAGCTAGAACTTTTGCCGCCCGGGGCGGTCTCAAATTTGCCAACCTTTCTAAGCCAACCAAACAAATAGTATTTAAACATATTTATAAATTTTCTTTCATAATATAACAATATCTTTAACATATTTATACATTTACTTTCATAATATAAAAATATTGTATTATGCTATGAAAATTTAAATTAATTGTAATATCTTGTTGTATGGATACTATTGGCAGATTTTGTTGCCTTAATTAAATCATTCATTAATGAACGAGGATAATTTTTAAAAAAAAATCAGCTTTAGTTTGGAGAAGCTATTTTCACAACTAGCGACATTGATAGCAATTCTCAGTAAAATTATACTGTTGTGTACATAATTTTCCAATCTATACTATACTGTTGAATAAATTTTAGTAGACCAAGGGGGCCTTTCTCCACGTTTTCCCGAAGTAATGCCTCTTCTAATAGTGTAGGTACAGCCATGAAAACCTGGATCTTTTTTCTTTCAAAATGGAACTGTTCTTTTTATCTATGTCAATAAAGTCTTTTATTTGACATTCAAAATTAAAATTGCTTAACTTAGTAGGTTACACGGTAAAATACACGAACATTTTCTTGTAAGGACAAGCAACTGATCAAAGCGTTCTTTTATTTCCTTTAAAATTCTATCCATGGATTAAAAACATTTCTAGTTTCACTTCGTGTTTTAAAGATTGAACTACGTCTTGTGAATTTTTTCCCACTTCTATTTTTTCTAATTTTAACTCCGCGTTATGTAGATATCTCCAAATCTTCATTAATCTTCAAATCAAAAGTTGCTGAAAGGACAGTCTCCTTTTTTTTATTGAGGTAAAATAGAAAAGAAAAAGATTGCATTGAATTTGGTAAAATTCCAGCATCTGATCTTAGTTTTATTATTTTCTTCTTCAGCTGTCAATTTTTGCAAGGCGCTAGATATTAAAAAGGTATTTCACATTTAAAGCCTGCTCCCTTGGTTGTATTTAATGTAACTATATTAAAAGATGTATTTCAATAGTACTTCAATGTTTTTATGCTGCATTTTCTCCCTTGCCTTCTCTTTATAAATTACGCCCCACTTTCTTTTATTCGCTTCATCCTACAGATATATAGATCTATTTAAAATATATATTATTGAAATAAAACGACCCCTTCTGAATGTTTATGCGTAAGTTATAACAAACAGTATGTAATCAAACAAATGTTGTGCGAATCATTTAATTACGACCCGAAATTACGAATATTATTGTTTCACCCGGGGTTTTCGCCCCTCAAAATGACTGTTCTTTTCAAATGCCAAAAATGCTGCCCCCTTAATGTGTGCCGCCTGGCGCGGACTGCACCCTCTACAACCCCCCTTGCTACGTCACTGTGATGAGCTATATTAGTATACTGTAGCCCTTACACTATGGAATATTGTGTACCAATATTATATGTCGCCCATTCTCCGTCTCGCTGTATCATCGCCCAGTCCTCTTTCTCGGCTTTGCACACATGCTTTAGTTTTTAACAGTGTTTCATTCTTTGATTTCAATTTGAAACCAAGTACAATCCTTGCTGCCTTCCATTGCAGCAACGTACGAACGAGTTAAAGACTCAACGTCTGAATGAGATTGAGACTCTAACTACTAAAGCTTAGACTTAGAGCCTGAGATCCAGTGGTTCATTGAATTATATTTTAATTCATTTATATTAATACATTATGACAATTCAAATCTCCAAAAGTATATTTATCTTATCTTATCTTATCTTCTTATTTTATCTTATCGTAACTTATCTTATCTTATCTTATCTTTTCTTGTCTGCTACAGACGCGCCCTGTATATAGAAGATGATTGGGTCTCACTCTTATCCATGGTTTTGTGCCTAGTCTTGCATTTTTATTAGAGTTTCAAATGTTGATAGTTGGTTGGTTTTCCTGGTTTCCTCATGCAGCCCATATCCACGTCCCTATTCCGGACGGCAAGGACGAAAATGTGTATGTGTTTGTTCTTCCGTACGGAATAAGAAAGAAGTTTTTTATGCACATGTCTATCTGAGGGTTGTGTTAGTATTAGCGTAAATGTGCTACACGTTTGAATCTGAAGAATTATAACCATGACATTTTTATTTAAACACAGATCACGCAGTCAAAAATGTTAATTCTTGTCATTTCCAGCAACAATTTTCTACAAGTAAGCTACTGATCTCTCCCATTCGATATCTGGACCAGTGAGTCAAGTTTTCATTTATGACAGTAGATTTGCTCTCAACATTATTCAATTTACCGACCCACACGTTTGTCTGACTGACATAACAAGTATAGCTCGACACACATATTCATTTACCATGACTGTCTATATAAACGAAATCATAATTTCATTTAAAAAACATTTTTGTCATCGTTTTGAATTAGATCCCAGGCCTCGTAATTAAATTTTAAATTAAAGCTAATTTAGTTAGGCTTTATAGAATTCTTATCTTCCCGTACCAACTAGGAACGAAAACAAAAATGTTTTAAAATATATTATTTTAATTATTAATATAGCGGTTTTAGCTTTTTGATTTCTGAGTTAAGTTCAGCGATATATATATATATATATATATATATATTGCACAATGACTTAATGGCTCGGTTGCGTTCAATACTTCAGACATTTGTAAATACATTTATAATTATTAAAGATTTTATCCATAGAGATTTTCGAGCTGGGTTTCAGTAGACACAATATTTAATTCAAATCAACCCTCCCCCCTCCTCACATCAGTCAATTTCCGTCCTTGCCATATTTAAGGTCAGATGTTGTTTCTTGTTCCTTTCCCTCCACCACAGGCCCGCAGCCATAAATATTCGGGCCCCAACTTGGTCTACGAGGGCCCTTCTGTCTTCTACGAACGTAAAATCAGTAAGAGACAAAAAATCTGTGAAAGGCCACCCACCCCCACCCACCCCCCACTTAAACCTAAGCATAAAAAGGACTTAGCCCCTGATATGCCAACCAGCAGTTGAAAGACTTTCTTGTTGAATCCCAGTTGTACAATGAACAACGATGGTCTACAGCGGTGAATGCCCCTGTCTATAGATCACCAAACGTTATTTACTCTACGCCAACTTCATTTCTCTGAACTTTGACCTCCTCCACACAGAAAGCATATTATGTAAATAAACACATGCACCGTTGTAATCTATTCACAAGCCGTGTAGGTGCTGTAGGGGAGGTAATAAGGGAAGAAAAAAAAAAGCCAACTGGCATTGATTACATTTTTTTTTTTTAAAATAAGGGCCTTAACGTTTGTACCAGAGAATTTAAGAAAATCTAGATTTTAAACTAAAAAAAAAAGTGTAGGGCACTTACAGTGCTAAAATAGATAGAAAAGTACTGGAATTAAATGGACAAGACCAAAATTAAAAAAAAAAACGACTTTAAAACATTCTGGTTACTTTGAAAAATTACACTTACGTTTCATCTATTTTTTATAGTGATGTTAGTCCTTCCCAACACTTCTAGGACCATGAGTAGACTTGTAAGTCCTTCACGGTCTGCTTGCTATTACAGGACATTCAAGCTAATACTCTCGAGTCAGGGACTCGTTATGGTTGTAAACACTTAAGTAAACACAACGGCAATAGTAAAATGTTATTATTTTTCAACGTTATCTTTGATAGAGTTTGTGGCGGACCGACACGTTGTATTATTTATTACTAGAATCTAGTGTTAAACAGAGTGGTTCTCGGTTGTCAATATCAACAGTAGTTAAATAAATTGAGATAATCTAAAAATTCATTAATTTAATTTCAGTAAATTCGATCGATCTGAAATTTTGATACATCATTTTTATCGTTGGCACAAGTTTCAGCTCACTAGCCTACCAGTAAGTGGGTTAAAAATCGAACCAAAGTTTTTTTCGACACGCAAGCAAGCAGAAGAAATCTCTGACAAAATATGTAAAGAAAAACCATTTTATAAAAATTCAGAAAGATTGCATAAAGAGTGCAAAACTCAAAGCTATTCTCTCGTATCAACATCGTATTTCAAAGGTAAACTCATCACTCGAGACTACAGACGGTTCTCTTATTTTATTCCATATCTGATCTTATCTGTTAAGGACGCCCCTTCTATATAGAAGATTATTGAGTCCTATTCTTATCCGTAGTTTATGTACATTCCTGCATTTTAATGACCGTTTTAACTGTTAATAGAGTGTTGGTTTTCCTGGTTTCCTCAGGCAAGTCATTTCACGTCCGAATTCCGAGCGGGAAGTACGAGAATTTGTATGTGTCTGTTCTTGCCTACGGAATTAGACAATTGTTTTTATCCCCCGCTCTTATATCTAAGGGTTGTATTATATAGGTTATAAAACATCGAGGGGTTTGTTGTGTAACTGTTTAAGGACCAACAATACCTTCAATTTAATAACATGTACCCGCATCTATCATAAACAAGACATTTGAAACCACCTCAACCACAACCACGCAGACAATGGCGGCCAGAGATAAACTTTCTTCCATCAGTCACCACAGGTAGAGGGGAGGGCATGTGGAATTTGATCAAATGAGGATCTGAATTTGTGACAATCTTTTTTTTTTCTCACGGCTCTGAACGATATTATTACATTAACACAGCACAGCCATTGGCCATTTTAACGGGAGCAATCTATTATACAATCAGTCACGTGACTTGCTGAATGACCGTGCATTGCTCCTCAAGTAACCCAAGATCGTTGGGTGTGTAAAATGAAAACAAACACTTGGAAATTAGATTGCATAAACATGCGGTCTAAAGGAAAGGGGCAGCAATATTTTAATAAGATTTCAAGGAAGTGACGTAGTACGGGGACGTATTTTGAGGGGAGGTGCTATTATTGGGGCTACTACTAGGGGTTATTTGGGTTTTACGCGGCTAGGAGATCTCTGCTAATGTGCGCATTGTGCAGAAACATTATTTAAATTGTATATTTAACACATCCTTGTTAATGACGTGGTGTTAGGTCTGCGACGTATTGAAGGTTGTGTGGTATATAGAGAAGTGGTTGCGCCATAGGATTCAGTTTATAAGGATGAACATAGCGAGATATTTTAAACAACTAATAGTATTTATTGCGAATTGTGTTTAAAAAGAGTTTATACATTGTCTTGAGGATGCGGATTATCTTATTCGATATACATGAGACCTTACTTTTAAAATTAGTTTTAACTTATAACGCATATGTTGTTAGTATAATTACTTGCGCTACGGGGGTGCGATGGGGGCGGGCCGCCCCGGGTGACACCATCAGGGGGGTGACACAAGACTGTTAAATTCTATATATTCCCTTTGTTTGGCACTGGAAAACTCGGAAGAGTTCTATGTGTAAAATCGAGAGGGGGTGACACCATGAGCTACTGCCCGGGTGACACCATGAGCTTCCGCCCCGGGTGACACCAACCATTGTGACGCCTCTGCTTGCGCTGATACGAAGACATCGTGTTGCATTTTCTGCAGCTAAACATTTTTGACGGATTGTCTCCCGTTATTTTGACTTGCTTACTAAAGGAATAATAATTTTGATCACTGACGAGTTCTCGAAGTCAACTAAATCTGTAGTTACATACAAAAGCGCCACGTGTAATTCTCAGCAAAATCTCGGAAATTTAGAAAACAACAAACATAATATTAATATGAAGTTTTCACGCTGTAGCCACGCAACAAAACTTGTTTGTTGATGCCGTGACGTCACATGAGACACGTGATCTCTCCAAACTCATTACTTCCGTTCTCTTCAACTGTCCAGGGTATACGACCAAGACGTCCAAGAATCCGGCAGTTTATAGTGTGTCATATGTCAACATGGCCAGGCAAACAGTATCCCTATTTTATAAGGAGTTGGGCGGGGGGAGGGGGCTTGCGGGGTCAGTGTTCTTGAATGGCGTACATTATAGCGCACGAAATAATCTGGTACACTAAAACCACATGATTTAAAGTTACCCACATCAAACAAACTAAAAGTGTTCAATCTAGTGCAGGTTGTTTATTTTGTTATTTGAACCAAAGTGTCAATACTAACTAGATTTTTACTTAGTCTCAATTACAAAATACAATCTTTAAAAAATATAATTCACCAGAACAAGCATTTGTTCTTACTATACATACTTGAGCTGATACTAAGATATCGTAATGAATTTTCTGCAGCTAACCAGGCCAGTGACACCATGAAGAGACCAGGCCAGTGACACCATGAAGAGACCAGGCCAGTGACATCATAGAGTGACCACACAAGTGACATCATAAAGTGACCACACAAGTGACATCATAAAGTGACCAGGCCAGTGACATCATAGAGTGACCAGGCGAGTGACATCATAGAGTGACCAGGCCAGTGACAACATAAAGTGACCATCCAAGCAGTGATGGATTTCCTTAAGGACCTGACATGTCCTGTGTGTTTGGAGTTCTTCACATTTCCCATAATCCTCCCGTGTAGCCACGTCCTGTGCAAGACTCCGTGTGCTCTCAACATTTTTGACCATGACTTCATACGTTGTCCAGTGTGCAGGTACGTTCGTTTGCCTTTGTGCACATCAGTCTTTTGTCCAGTGTGTGTGTTAAGAATTTATTCTGTGTGTTGGTAGATCAATAGATATTATTGCCCGTATTAGTTTTGTTCGAATATTTTCTAAACTGGCTTTCATTTCTTTATTTTTTTAAAAGTAATATTTTAAATTTTGGAATGAATTTTTTCCTCTCCACATTTTGGTGCCTCGACTTATGATATTTTGGTATAGATTTGGTATATATTTGGTATAGATTTGGTATATATTTGGTATAGATTTGGTATATATTTGGTAATTTGGTATAGATTTGGTATATATTTGGTATAGATTTGGTATATATTTGGTATAGATTTGGTATATATTTGGTATAGATTTGGTATAGATTTGGTATAGATTTGGTATATATTTGGTATATATTTGGTATAGATTTGGTATAGATTTGGTATAGATTTGGTATAGATTTGGTATAGATTTGGTATAGATTTGGTATATTAATGGTACATATCTGGTATATATCTGGTAACTGGTTGTGGCGGACTCGCTGTCTAGGGGGATTTTTAGGTCCACCCTTTTTGACCACAGATATAACATCAGGCGTACAGTATAGTTGTAAAAGTAGTCACGAGACTTGAACTCAACAGAGAAAATGGCGTTTATTTACAGCATATATAGACATATGTATCCATAGCAATATAGTGTAGCAGCTATCATAGAATACATTCACTGTGTTTGTCTCTCTCAACATATCGACAAAAACATGACCGTCCTGGTCCACGCTCAAAAAAATTGCCTCCGTCCTCCCTCGTCCCTCTGCCTGCTTATTACACACTGTTCCCTCATGTTATACTCTCACCTGACATCTCTACACACTCCCCTGTGAACACCCGGTGAGCGAGTATTCAAGTCCACGGGTGTTCACGCTTTGTTTAAAAAGCAAAGCTTATTACTATTCAAAATACATGATTTATAAAATCAATGCAAAAAATGAAAGGTTGACATTTTAAGTTTAAACATGCATGTTATCAATATCCATCACATTCTTAGTTAAACAATATATACATGTGCAAAGAAAACTTTTAGCCCTTAAAGTTATTGTTCTCATCAAATTATTACATGTTCACATAGTGGATGTTGCATGCTATAGACCAGTCGTTTCTCTATATTCTAATAACAGAATTTATGAATTATAGCAATCAGATTCATAAGAGAAAACACATAGCTAAAAGTTAACAAGTAATTCATATATAAAACCTATTATAGATAAACGACGCAAGTAGCTCAATTAAACGGTTCTCTACCATTGTCTGCTAAGTATGTCCGCCAATGTATTATCAGCCCCTGGAATCGGTCTGATTGTAAATTTGTACTCTTGTAATGTTAACGCCCAGCGCGCAACTCTATTATTAATGGTCTTAGCTGTATGTAGCACAGTCAATGGTTTGTGGTCAGTCTCTATTGTAAAGTGACTACCAAAAAGATATCTTGAAAATTTTTTGACCGTCCAAACGACCCCCAAACATTCCTTTTCAATTACCGCATATCGGGTCTCACGCGGTAAAAGTCTTCTACTTACATACGCTATAGGATGTAGTAGTCCCTCTCGTTCCTGCATTAAGCATCCCCCTATTGCGGACTCACTCGCATCCGTTCTGACTACAAACTCCCGTGTTAGATCTGGCAGCATAAGGATTGGTTGTGTGGATAAAGCCTTTTGCAGTTTATCAAGTGCTTCCGTACATTGGCTAGTCCATTGCACCTTTTCCGGTTTTCCCTTCTTAGTTAAATCTGACAGTATACTAGAGATGTTAGCGAAGTCTGGGACAAATTTTCTATAATATCCTACCAATCCCAACAAGCTCCTCACTTGCTTCTTGGTGTTAGGTTGTTTGATTTTTAGTATTTTACTGGTTACACAGGCGTTAGGTCTCTGTGCACCCCCTCCTACTATATGACCCAGAAACTCTATTTCCGTAAACCCAATCTCCATTTTGGTCGGTCGTGCAGTCAACCGCGCGGTTTTCAATCTGTCAAGTACCTGATCCAGTGCTTGATTATGCTCAGTTATGGACCTCCCAAACACGCAAATATCATCAAAAAAACTTACAACATTTTTCTGATCCCCGAGAACACGGCGCATGCCACGTGCGAAGGTGGCTGGAGCATTACACAACCCAAAAGGCATGTATTTAAACTGATACAATCCTATGTCTGTTTGAAAAGCGGTGTATTTCCTAGAGTTTACTTCTACCGGTAGTTGCCAGTATCCTTTTACCAGGTCTATTTTCGAGAAATACTTAGCATGTCTCAGCTGAATAAATAAATCCTCCTGATTAGGTATGGGTTCTGCATCTGTTACCGTGATGGCGTTTAGTTTTCTGTAATCAATAAAAAAACGTGTGGAGCCATCTTTTTTTTTTGACTAGGACTATTGGTGAATAATAGGAGGAGGAGGATTTTTCAATAATCCCTTCATTTTCCATTTGCCGAACTTCTTTTATTATTTCTTGCTTTGCTGAGAAGGGTATAGGGTATGGTCTAAGGCAGATCGGTTTGTCTGTGTTTAACTCAATGGAGTGAGATACTACCGTGGATTTTCCTGGTATGTTTGTGATAATGTCAGCATATTTATGTAATATCTCTTCTATCCTTTCCCTATCATACTGTTTGAGGTCGGGATTAATTTTCACATCTCTCACAGATTCAGTAATCCCAATAGTCTGAGTGGTCAAAGCATTAATGTTTGGGCTATCATCGTCCACCTCGTTATCCTCTATCACTACTGCGTAAGCCGTGACTGCCTTTAATTTTTTCATCTTGTTTGTGTTTGCCAGTATTTGAAAAATTGCACATTTAATTATTACAGTCAATTTAACTTATTTCAGAGAGAACTCGTACGTTGACGGAGGAATGACAAGCCTGCCGCGAGTTATTTCCCTTGAGAGCATCATAGACAAAGTCAAGGTCGTCCTGTCCAAGAAGAACAGATTTGACGTTGTCTTAACTGAGTTGAACGGTTTTGGTCACTGGTCAGAAACTCCCAGAACTTTTTCGGATTCAACGTGTATCTCGCCTGCCGTCTGTCAACATATCGCCAACCCAAATTTAACCAAAGACCAATCGAACCCAGGGATAACGGAGCTAAGCCCGGAGTCTAACAGCACAGACACTCAAGGAGTCTTGCAACGCTGCCAACATAACTTTGATTATAAACAAAAATTGTTAAGGGACATACATTTAATTAGAAATTCTTCTTCCAATTCTTTCCCAGAGCTCGATGAGCTACAAAGCAGAGATGACCCCGGCTCTTATTCCGACAAACAGCCAACCCACTGGTCGGCAGACGATGAAATCCAAAGTATTTTGTTCTCTAACTATAAACAAAATAACTCGCCAAACTTTTATTTTAGACCCCTTGACCGCATCGCTACACACAGCAGTTTTAGCGAAAACTTTGAATCTCAGCAGACGATTCCAATCGGGAGCAAGGATTCTCAAACCATTAAACTAACAAACGGTGCAATTTGTACGTCTCCCGGCCTGGATAATTCCATTATAAAATTGCCAAAGTCCAGTCTGGATGTTATCCAAGTGTCAAATGTTTCATCCAAAAGCAGCCAGGAAATTTTTTCAGATAACAGAAAATCCCTCGTGGCCCAAGATCTAGAACGTCTCATTATTGTGGGTAGATAATAATTAATTAAATTTGATTCATCATTGATAGAAAGAGGTGACACGGGTGACGCGCTCCGAGCGACACTTTAAAAAAAATAGTTTGATTTTGTCTGAAAATGTTGTCCACCTTGGTATTCTATCTATTGGAAGGATCTCTGAGTTAAAGATACATTTCTTTAAAATACGAGCTAAAATATACATTTACGTTACTCAGACACCAGTATAAACACATATAATCAAGCTTTGAAATAGTGAAATATTAATCGTTAAAAAGGGGCTTCTTAAAGTTTAAAAGGGAAAAAATCCTTATTCGTCAATTGCATCTTTTATAATACTTTAATGAAATGAAGATGTGAAGCAGTATGTTTTTGTTAATTTCTCACCGAGAATCTATAAGGGAAGATAGTTTTAAAAAATTCAAACCGTTTTTCCGAAATTAATAAGTACAATAATCTCGTTTTTTTTTTGTTGCTGTACAGACAGACATCGGGGAGCAAATTGAGGGATTGTCGGACGTACAACAGCGGCTGTCCTTTTATCAGATGACTTACAACCACCACATCAGCCATCTGCAGGTCGACACATAATTCTGTATCGTATTTACTTCACTTACATTATTATTAAAATAGATGTGCGATTTTTTTCAACATTATTTATAAATATCCAGATGTTAAAAGTAAAACATTTCATTCACGTGTTTAGTCCGATTGTCAAAAGTTAAACTATAAAAATATGGATAAGGGAAAGTAACTAGACATTTTGACTAATGGCATTTTGTATTGAAGATAAGTTCTGTTTAGTTTTCTGTTTGAAGTTATTTGACTACTTGTCACTCGCTGTAGCATTAATTGTTTCAAAATTTTATCTATCCTAATAATACGTGACGGTAGGCAGAGGCGTCACTAGGGTTGGTGTCATCCGGGGCGGCCCGTCCCCACCGTACCTCATAGTGACGCCTCAGACGGTAGGTAACGAATATACAACACGAATCATGAGATGATTGGACGGTTATTTTTGTACCCATTTCAAAATGACCAGATGATGCTGGAAAAGCAAAGATCTGCCTTCAATGTCGAATGTCAAATATTGTCATCAGAAGTCAATGTCATGAGACACGATCTGATCAGTATTGTGGGGCTGGACACCGACATGGCCGAAAGGGACTTTCATGACGTCACCAGACCACCAGCCGGAGAGGTCTCTGGTCTGACAGAACTAGCCGCTAGCCAAGACACCTTTAGGTAAGTTGATTGTTACTGAACTTCTTGTCACCATCATTTACTGTTACTAAACTTCTTGTCACAATCAATTACTGTTACTAAACTTCTTGTCACCATCATTTACTGTTACTGAACTTCTTGTCACCATCATTTACCGTTACTGAACTTCTTGTCACCATCATTTACCGTTACTGAACTTCTTGTCACCATCATTTACTGTTACTGAACTTCTTGTCACCATCATTTACTGTTACTGAACTTCTTGTCACCATCAGTTACTGTTACTGAACTTCTTGTCACCATCATTTACTGTTACTGAACTTCTTGTCACCATCATTTACTGTTACTGTTCTATAGAGAATGTTCATCATCAATATAAATTTATCTCGATTTAACTAACCATGTAGCGCATTCAGATTTTGGGTAATGGAAATGTCTGTGCTTTATTATTATTATTACTATCATTTATGATTATTATTATTATTATTATTAAAATAAAAAAGGTACCCGAACGCATATTTCAGACAATCTAAAAAAGCAGTAATAAGACCAAATAGTCTGTTAAAAAAAAAAAGGTGCCGGAATTCCGCAACATGAGCGTTCTGAAAAGAAAAACAGTATTGGAAATGTCTATCTAAAATCTCAACGATGCTATATTATTGTTACAATGCTTTCCGATGCTTGCCTTCTTCCTAATTTATTGACTGATAATTTGACAGATCTTTAGCAGACGAAGGTGTACCACGTGATATCAAGAACTTACTCACTATCGATGTGGCAGAAGATGATAGGTCATTCGTTTCGAATGACGTCATACAGCTAACCAATCACAATTATGGGATGAAAATTTTTGATACAACCACCAAATTTGGTAAGAGCAAATTATAATTTATTGTGAGTTATAACTAACTAAAACTGTTTTACAATCATTCAAACTCACTGTTAATAATTCAACATTGAGAACCTCTGATTTGTGGGTGGTTTAACATATTAATGATGTTTCCTTTGTTTCAAAACATAGCACCCAAAAAACTCGTCATTGACATTCAGATGTCCTCAAGAAATACAGACACAGTGGTTCTCGCTTTGACCCCATTTCAGGAGAATATAAGCCACTATGAAATTAAATTTTCCTCAGACGAACAAAAAAGATTGGATATAGAGGTAATTTTTTGTACGTCGCATTAGCAAGAAAGTTAAATCAAAGTAGGAACAAAAAATTAAACAACCCGTAAAAACAAAGTTTTTGACTATAAATCCTTTATATATAAGACAGAATTAAAGTATTTGATTATATTCAAAATAATATGCACCGCGCGACAAACATTTGAGACTGAACGTGTCTGAACTTCCCTTGCTGTAAAATGGGAGGGGGATGGGGCTGTGGTTACCGATGGCTGGACTGAACACGTGGAAGTGAACAATATCAGACGGCCGACATTGAGTTTCATAGAGATAAACTAAAAGAGCATTAATTTTATTACGGTACATTCGAGCGATCTTAAATTTTGCTACAATGCATTGTTATGGGACACAAGTCTATGTGCAAAATTTCAGATTGATAGCATCACGGGAAGTGGGTCATTTTTTACTTTTGCGTTTCCGCCTGACGGCCCACGACAAGACGGTGATGTTAATATAAGGGATTTTATAACAACGAATGTTTAAATTTTAGTGTATTTTGTAATTAAAAAAATTAAGGTCCAATTTTAAATTTTGACTTTTAATCGTTAATCCTCGATGGAATCGAATTAATTTAGTTAACGTTACATTTCTACATCTTAAAATGACGCAATCTGTTTTGTAAGTTAATAAATGAAAATATAAAGCCATGTTACTGTATACTGTTTATGACCGGTGTTGTACATGCTAATTGGTTACTTTACTGGTTTATGACTGGTGACGTACATGCCAATTGGTTACTTTACTGGTTTATGACTGGTGACGTACATGCTAATTGGTTACTTTACTGGTTTATGACTGGGGACGTACATGCCAATTGGTTACTTGACTGGTTTATGACTGGTGACGTACATGCCAATTGGTTACTT